>JABXWE010020175.1:0-11839 GCA_014611495.1 Limonius californicus | reverse complement strand
CTTTTAGAAAAGTATAGTATTTCGGTGAGGGGAAAAAAGTGGTATTGGTGTCTAGTTACCCGCATTATTGATAAGGCTGTCGTAAATGCATTTCTTTTATATCGAAACATTCATGGCAAAACTCAATTTCCATAAAGGATTTCAGAAGATCTCTTGCAATGCAATATTTAAAAATTGAACACGGTAAACGAATCCTCAAAGGTAGACCGCTTAGTTTCCATTCAACTTCCAGGCCGACGGTTACTGATAATGTTAGGTACGATGAAAGGACACATTTCTTGGAAAAACGTGAAAAGCAACGCCGCTGCCAGTATCCAAATTGTTCAGGCAAACCGTAGACATTTTGCAGCAAGTACAACGTTACATTGTGTTTTCCAAAATATCATCGAAAATCAAACAAAAATCGCTTTGTTCTAATTTTAATTTTCCCGCAAATGTTTATTTTTGTTTGTCAATCTTTGTAATTCTTAATATGATAATAATAATTACTTTTGTTTTGTTAGTGCTTGATAAATATACCGTTTCTTAAATTTTTGAATTTTATTTGTATTTACCACAATAATGTGCTCATATCCTCCCAGCGTCCTATTTATAGGACAGCATTTTTTGAAAAAACTACTGCGCCATTTTAATTTTGGGCAATGTCATTAGCTTCAGGAAGTCCCAAATAACAACATATTCAGTTTTTACAAAAATTCACAACAAAAAAATAACTTGGGCGTTAACGGGTTAAGGACGAGTGTCTCGCGACAGTAATGTTCTTGCTGCTATGACGTCATGGTAGTGGTTTGCGTAAAGGTTCTGCAGCAAAATCAGCTGATATCTGTGGATAAAAGTGAGGTTAGTGGCGGTTGCCGGTAGTGTTCTTGTGCTAATCATAGCTGTTAATCAACGTAGCTAATCATAAAAATAATGGAGAAAGAAAAATTGAATTGGAGGAATTTCAGTTCGCTACAAAAACCGGTAAATTTGTGGTACTGCCTGGAAAATAATACCTACATATGTACATATTTTATATTTTAGAATTTGAACAGTGGAAAGATAAAATTCAGCAGAACTGTTTTTTTACACTTGACACTTCACCTAAACTACTAGCTGATGGAAGTAAAAAAGAATATTACAACTGTCATCGATCTTACACATATACAAGTAAAGGAAAAAATATTCGAACACTAAAAAGTATGGGCTCCAACAAAATTGGTCCAGCTTGCCCTGCAAGAATGGTCATTCATGTAAAGAATGGTGATTGTCCCATTGTTGTGCAGTATTGGAAAACTCATGTTGGACATACAAATGAAATTGGAAGAACTTTTTTAAGTAAATCTATAAGAGCAGAAATTGCAGGTACTAGTAATTATTATTGTTAAAAATAAATTATAAATATTAATTGTCATTATGATTTAGGTAAATTGAAAGAAGGCGTCACATTTCAACATGTACTAGATTCAATTCGCGACTCTAATTTAATGGATGAAGAATCCCAGCGAATTATTCTTTTGGAAAAAAAAGACATGCATAATATTGTGAGAGATTTTCAAATTGATTATAATCCAAGACGCCATCAAAATGATGCAGTTAGTGTCAGTTTATGGGTAGAAGAGATGAAAAATTTAGGTGATGATTGTCCAGTGTTATGTTATAAAGAACAAGGTGTAGAAAATCCGAGTGATGTAACAGTTTTAAATGTGTCGGACTTTGCACTAATTATAATGACCAAGTTTCAAGCCCAACAATTACTTAAATTTGGTAATGATAAAATTTGTATTGACGGTACACACGGAACAAACGGCTATGATTTTCATTTATTTACGTTGATGACCGTTGATGAATTTGCCTCAGGATGTCCAGTGGCATTTTGCTTTTCTAATCGATCAGATGAAACTATCTTTTCTTTATTTTTTAACACCATAAAATCAAAAGTTTGTATTATTCAAGCTAAATGTTTTATGTCAGATGATGCACCCGCATTTTATAATGCCTGGTCTTCAGTTATGAACGTTGTTCCCCATAAACTTTTGTGTATATGGCATATAGATCGCAACTGGCGTCAAAATTTATCAAAAATATCTGGTGGATCTGAAAAGAAGGCAGTAGTTTATAAAACGTTACGTTTTTTATTACAATGTACAACTGTTGAAATTTTTAACGAAAGTTTAAAACGGGTCGTTCAAGAACTTTTTGCGGATGCAGATACTGTATCTTTTGCTCAATATTTTAATAGTACATATGCAAATAGACCTCAATGTTGGGCTTATTGTTACCGTTTAGGCTTAGGAATAAATACAAATATGTATTTAGAATCTTTACATAAAGTTTTAAAACATGTTTATTTAGAAGGGAAAAAAGTTAAACGATTGGACAAAAGTATCAATGCTGTTATGAAAATTGCTCGTGACAGTTTATTTAAACGTTTAATTAAACTGGCAAAAAATACTACAACTGACAAAGTTAAAAAAATCAAAGAAAGCCACAAAACAAGTGAGAAGATTTCTTTGAACATGATCAAACATTTTGAAAATGGAAATGAGTGGCTTGTAAAATCCTCTTGCACAACTGAACAATATCTTGTTGCTAAATTAGATGAAAGTTGTGCAGATACATGTTTGCGATGTATTGAATGCAATATATGTGTACATAGTTTTAAATGTTCGTGTATAGATAACGTTATAAAATTAAATATATGTAAACATATTCATGCTTGTGCCACCCTAGTTTTTAATTCAAAAACTATTAATGTTGCCAATTATAACAACTCAAATAACCATGAATTTTTGGCAGTAAAATCTAACATTACACTATACAAAACACAACCTCAAAAAAACATTATGAAAAAACGGGCTGAGTTAGTACTAGGTTTATGTGACGGTGTAACTTTAAGTGAAGAAGAACATAAATGTGTTGTAAAGCATTTTGATAAAATTATTGATGTATTAAATAGAAATAGAACAGTAAATTTTCAGGAAAATCAGAAAATTAACGTAAACCAAAAGATCGATAAACAAATACGTTTATTTTCGACCAAAAAGAAATCAAAAAAAATAACTGAACTTAAAAAACCCACTTTTTTGGAAAAAGAAAGTATTGTTAAAGGGCTTATGAACGAAGAGAGTACTATTGCCCTAAACATTCATACTGAATTTGATCACACCTACATATAATATTAACTTAATAGCTGACTATAGAATGTACATTGTTTTATGGTTATTGTTAGATTTAGGAATTTATAAAATATTATGTTTGTATGTACCTACTTGTATGTTTAAGTTTTCAAAATAATTAAAATCTATTTGATCACTTATTATTTTGTGTTTTATTTATCTTCTTATTACATTGTTTTACATTGGCACGACGAATTCGGGGAAAAAACATACAACCGCGGTTGACTCACTCTTTTTTAAATAACGCGCGGCAGAACGTGACGTCACGGCAGCAAGAACATTACTGTCGCGAGACGCTCGTGTTTAAGGGAAGCGCATATAAGGAATACGCTCTCTGGTGGCTTCAATATTAACTAAACGCGTGACGTCAGAACAAGGACAGAAAGTGAGGCTATGTTATTTCGCGATATGTTCACACATGGGTTGATTGGTTCTTGTTCTTATTTGTTTGTTGTTTGAACGTCGGTCGTTTATATTTAATTATGAATACCAAAAGAAGTAGCAGTAACACTAATTGTTGTGTGTATAACTGTAACTCAGTGCGCCGCAAAAACGCGAACTTAAGTTTTCATTCTTTTTCCAATCCTGGCAAAGAGAAAGTAGAATTTCAAAATGATTATGGGGATGTTGAAGTTATCCATAGGAGGAAAGCCCGGAACAGGGCTGTCCAACTGCAAGGGCCGCTTTAAAAAAATATACGGTTTGGAGGGCCGCATTATAAAATACTTCGTATGCAACTTTATCAGTGAGTTTTAATAGGTATGGTATACAAAGAAAAAACGCGTTTGTATAATTTCTTCTCCTTCTCTACATATTTCCGCTAGCCTACTACATCTCAGCTAATTTTTTCCAGTGCGTATTCCAATTCTTTTAACCTATCTTCTGATTTCAAGGTTCTAGTGTTCAGCGTACATATTTTGTATTTACTTTTTTGGTTATTATTTTTTTGATTTATGTTGTTGTTTATTTGGTTTATATTATTATATTTTTGGTTCGTATTATTATTTAAAAATGGGGGGTATTGGTCTCTTTCCTCCTTGTTGACCAGGCTTCTAGGAGGAGCCTCTATAGTATTACATACTTAAAATTCTTCTGTCTAACTAAATAAACAAATAGAAAATAGTGAGGTTAGGAAAAAAATAATGTACGTGATCTTTTAAATATGCTCCATAAACACGTATTAAAAAAATTGTTTTACTTACGTATTAATATTATTACACCAGGATTAACTATAATCACCTACGTTTATTCTATTTCACACACAAAAAAAAAATAAAACGCAAAACCAAAGCACAAACCACAACTGTAATTCAAACAAGTATCCAAACTGACCAAGTGTGAACTGTCAGATTTGGTTTTGTTCTTGTAATGACGTCACACACGTTGTTGCTTCCAGCGCCCCCATCGATAAAATTTTAAGCCTCAACTGGCTGCTGCAACCGATTGCATTGAAAAACCGCCCCATGTAAATGTTACATTTTAAGTGCATAACAGAACATAATGCCATTTTCTTCATGCGGAAATTTTTTTTTTTTTATAATAGGTATCCATATTTATTTGCAATCTATACAAAGTACATTCAGCAAATTTTGTGATATAGTTGACATGTAGGAGAATGCTCAGTAGCATACTCCTGTAACACCAGGTTTTTAAAGCCTTTTTTTGACTTCAGGATGACACAAACTAGAACTTAAAACTAAACTTATTAAATTTATATTCCAAATCTAGTGGGGAGATCGTTTGGCACTTGTCTTTGTAACCTCCTATTATTAATAGGTTGGTTCATTAGGTTCACTACTGAATCATTTGGATGTGCACTAAGACGAACACTGTATTGTGAACTGTATCGGCGAATTTCTTCCTTGACGGTTGGTGTTTGAAGGTCCCTTCTAATGTGGGTGTTTGGCACGAACCATGGTGCATCTACTATCGTTCGTAGCGCTTTCGATTGGAATCGTTCTAATATTTCTAAATTCGACGTGGAAGCTGTGCCCCAGAGCTGGAAATGAAGCCTTAATGTTAGGAAGCATACAGTGCCGAATTTAAGAATAATTTATTTTTAGCTTACCAGATTTTTTTCTTTGTGTACGTACTTATTTGTGCACTTTTATGAAAACATTGAATTTTCTTTTTTATTTTAAATAAAGTGATACTCTTGTTATGTATGTAAGTAATAAACAACACACTTATTTTATTGCCTAAAAACAAAAAATTTACTAAAAAGTATAGGGTGTCAAAACTCCCCATCATACTATAAACGTTACTTAAAAACACGATAATACGTGAGGGTTAAAGATCAACCATACTTTTCACAAAAAATAATGCTCTCACAACTAAAATGAGCAAAAACTCGGCTAAATAAAAAAGTTTGTAGGTCTCCATCGCCAGCCGGAGACTTATTTAGTTCAAAGAAAATAAAGAAACATACTTCTTTCGCTTCCCTTTGCAAATTGTCCTAAGTTTCTTTCCTTCTTCTTTTATTTGGGGGATCTTCTGCTACAACCTGGTCTTCTATGTTTTCCCTGAAACGCAAAACTTCTTCAAAACCTTCAACTTATTTTTTTGCAAGAGCAAAATCGATTCCTCTTTATTGTAACTGATTAAACAATATATCAACATAGGCATAATTTTGTGAAAAAAAGATAGCCAAAAAATGAATGTACTATTACTTAAAATTTCAATTTTGACCAGATGCCTGTGCAAGTGTGTTGCTGTTCGTAACTTCATGAGGATCCAAAATAGCTTGCATGAACTCAATTAGGTAATTGTGCTCAATATTCAAATGTTGTGTTTACGCTCCTCGAATGAAAATTCCACCTTGTCAGAACCGACTATAGTAGCTGCTTTTTGACAACTTCATCTAAAATTGCAGTTCACTGTGGAGAGGTGGTAAAAAATGTACAAACTCCCTGCAGGTTAGAAAAAAATATCCGTACATTTTGATTAATTGCTGCTTTCGTCATGACCAGGTTTAATCGATGAACATAGCAATGTAGAAACAAACTAGGCTGAAGGTTAAATTTCCTTAACAATGGTTTGGACACCATGCGATGTCCCACTCATAACAGATGCCCCGTCGTATATTTGAGCTACCAATGTATGCTCATTTCCTTTTAAGTGTCGGCCAACTTCAGTTTTAATAGAGGATGCCAAGAGAATTCCAAAATCTTTCGAATGACTTACCGTTCACGATATATCTATAAACAATAACCATTTGGTATATAGATGCGACATCACTGGTTTCTTCGGCTATTACAGCTAAAAAATCCGCTTCTCTAATTTCATTCGAAATTTCCTTGTATGTCACCTCGAGTATACATTGAAGTGTTTCATTCTGTATCGACTTCGATGTCCGCTTAAACACAGAAGACTTTTCCAAGTGAGTTTTCAGGACATTATCCAACTCTGCACTAAAATTAATAAATACTCGAAAAACCCCTGGATTTAGTGTAACATGTTGGTTGCGTACGTCAGGGGCCCTTCGATGAGCTGAATCCAATTCGCTCGCTATATTTCCCTACCGAAGACAGCCAAATTTATTATATTCTAAATGTGGATTTTCGATCGTTCATGTTTACCGAATGGATGAGATAAATGGTTAATGTCAGTCGTATCCAATTTCGTCCAAAGGTCTTCTCTTCTCGAATAGGCATGGAAAACAAAATAATGCATTTTTCACACCACAGCCACAAAGCCTGTTGTGTTTCTTGTATAATTCTAAATTAAATTTTCTATTGGATTATCTATTTTTTTGATTTAATAGTTTGACTAATAACTACTTTGGGTGTTGGTCTCCCAAGCCTTTTAATTCTAATTTTTCTTCCAATGTGTGGAAGAAAACGTTTTCTTTAATAAAGTATCCACGGAATTCATTTTCCACCATAATATAATCTGCTAGTTAGGTAATCCAGAACCTGAATGCATTAACTGAAATCAAAGCTTTAACTACTATACATAAGACCCTTTGGACCTCAAAAATCAGTATTTAAATTAAAAATTAGTAGTGTATTTATACAAATCTTTATTTTCAAGTCCTATCAATATTTTTAAATAATTATCACATTTACAGATACTTAAAAATCTACAATATAATATCTACAAATGACAGTTGTTTTCATTGAATAAAATTAATTTCCTGCTATAAGATGGAAAGTAAATGGAAGAATTTCCAAACTATAATCTATTACTGTACTTAGCAAACTCCAATTTTTGCATTGTAGTTGTATCTTTGTGCTTTCACTTTATTCATGTACTGTTGTGGTTCCATCGGCACAAGTTTGTACAAGATTATTTAAATCTATTTTATTGTTAAAATCGCAGCCAGTGATTTCCATAAATAATTCTTCGGGCGACATTATATCTGGCAACCTCTTCGACATGAAATACTGAAATTAAATAATTAAACATATCAGCAATTAATTTAAATAAATTAATAATCATTTGAATTCTAATTTAATGCATATTCATTTGCAACATGATGTTCTATTTCCATTACCATTGGATAATATGGAATACACGGTGTCTTGGAGAGTACCTAAAACCGTCGGTCCCCCTGGGTTAGTGCGCCACGTCACTAACTACCTCAAACAGGGTTAAAGTGGCAGCAAGGTGCGGAACCGAGTATTCGGGTATCCCCGCAATCATTTCCCATACGCAATTTAATTTAATATGGAATATAATATCAACAATTAATTTTAATCTATGATTTTGAAATATTCCTAAATCCGACATTTTCAGAAACTTATAAGTTACATATACTGAGAATTTCCTTTTGCTTGACGGATGACAGGAAACTGAATTAGATTTCCTTGACGTATGCCACTGAATATTGTCATAGTAATAAGGTGCCTAAATTACCCCTATTTAGTAGTCAGAAACTCTCGGTATGTGAAGACAACTTGTAGTAAACTATACTGGATGTGTAATAGGAACTTACCTTAGTAATATTTTTACAGTCCATGAAAAGGAATTTAAAAGCTTCAAAAGTTATAGGTTCCATAGCCTGGCTAAGGTCAATAAAATAGCATTGCTTATTATGCCATAGTATGTTACATTCTGACAAATCTGCATGAACTAATCCAGCTCCACTATAAAGGGTTTTCATTGCTTCCACAACCTAAAAATTGATTAATCGTTAAGGTACATACTAATACAAAAAGCAATAAAATATCAAATTGTTCCTGGTTTTATTATGTAATCAATTAAAACATTACCTGTTGATAAGCTGCAATATATTCATCGACTTTAAGATTTGTAAATTTTAATGGTAGTGCACCAACGCCATCTTGACCAATGAAAGACATAATAACTATATTATTTTTATGGCCAATCACTTCGGGGCATAAAATTCCTGCTTTCTTTAATCGCAAGAGATTTGACATTTCTTTTTCTGCCCACAAATTAACATTTCTTTTATAAAAAGTATTCTTGGAAAAACGTTTGTCATCTGCAGTATACTTTGTACGTTTTTTAAATTCACTTTCAGTTAATGTGTACAGTTTTAACACACATTCTGCAGATGGATGTGCCAAATTGTGTTCTGCATGTAGTAGAACTGCCTCTTTTCCTAAAAATAAAAGATCACAATGAATATTTGCGTTTTTGTTTTCTTTTTCTAGATTAGAAAATTATAATTTATGAAATACATGTCAGTTATTATAAACAAACATACCACCAGTTCCAACAAACTATATAATAGGTATATGGTTATGGTCACTAAACAAGAAGTATTCAGGTTACTATAGCATAAACTGCAGAGGATCTTACCTATATCAATAACATGATTAACTCTCTTCAATGTTTGGTTTTTGATCATTTTATATAGTTGCAATTTATTGTATTGATCAAGACAAAATTCTGTAAGGGTTTCATCTCCTTGCCAATTTAATTTTAACCTGTAAATAAATAAATAATTATGTAAATATAATATAATATAAATTTAAAAAGTAGATAATTCAACCACTTAATTTAGATGAAAAAAAGCAAGACTACTAAACAGATTGTTTTACTACAAAGTTTTGTTATTACAAAACAAACAGATCACAGGATAATATTTTAAAAACCCTAGACATTTTGATAAGGTCTAAATCTTTACAAATAACTGGGTTGAAATTGTATACTAAAACACTGGGGACCTTTGATACCCTATTTGTTAATCATGCTCTTAAATATCTCAGACAAATATAGTCAATATAATAAATGTAATGCATGTACCTGTCATTCACTTCCTCTGATTTTGGCTTTACATAATCTGTGCTTCCTTCATTGCTAAAAATAATATCATGTTTATGAATTTCTTTTCTTGCTGTATCAGATTGATCCCAGTCCTTATGGTCACAAAAATCTTCGGTTTCTTCTTCCTCTTCTAATTGAATGTCTATAATTTGAAAATAGAAGTAATGATTGCATGAATACTCCTGTATGTATTGATTGATTGATTTATTTGAAAGAGCGAGATCGAGGGCGCGGTTTTCCAAGCATTTCTAAGCACTGCAGCCATCATTGGCTTATTGTACACCCTAACTAAAAATTTTGCCTGTCTGGGGTAATTCCAACTCCAGTAGTGATTTTTAACGTGTCACACATCGCAGTGGCACGGGACCTACGGCTTTACTTCTTATTCAATAGTAGGCGCACTTTCAGATTTTTCCCCGCTAGAAAAATCTCACCGACCTCGACTAGGTTCGACCCCGCATCCCTTGGATCTAAAGGCAAATGCGCTAACCACTAGACCACGGAGGCCGGCCTTGTATGTCTTAGTCAGAAAAATCATATCATATTTTTTTGATCTATTTAGAAGCAATTTAAATCTGAAGTATTGTAATAATATACATGAAATTCATCAAATAAACTTAATAACTCTTTCTTGCTATCTTGAATTTATAAGATGTAGGTACGAATATTTTTGGACAAATTCTTTTACATATTTATTGTATGCTTTAATGGGTACACATAGCCAATTCTCTCAGACTGTATCGGTGAGTTTTGAGTTATTATTACGATTAGTTTGTAAAAATTCCCACCACCTAACCCGATGCAAAAAAGACTCTCCTATGAAGGTTTTCAAAATTTTCGACAAACTTTGTGGCATTGTCAGTCACCAAAGTTAAACAACACGGGCTCCAGCATTCAAATAAATAAAAACATTAAAAGTATGTGTAATTATTGAATTTACCATATACATAATTGGTTCTTCAGTGATACTTACTTGAATTTTCTAAATTTTCTTTTAACCCATCAAATAAAATTGGAATATTTACTGTTTTATTCCATGAATTCTTACGATGCTTTGGTGCATTGCCCTCTTCATCATAATATTGCTGCAATGATCTAGCAATTAGGGCATCTGAAATCAAGTCATCTTGACCATCCACGTGAGTAACAATTTCCTGTCGCGTACTACATTCTTCGTTTTCGTTCCTCACAGATCTTTCAGGATCTATTTTATTTTCTTTTACTTCTAATTCTTCTTCCAGTATATCTTGTAAACTATTAGGATCCGACGCAGAAACGATTACCCATGGAGAAGAGGACATAATTATCACAGTTGTCGTCTTATTAGAAAACTAATTCGTAACTGTACTAATCCCTACAATAAACCACTAACTACTAAAAAACTACGGTTTCGAACTTTGTTTATAAGCTAACTGTTTGAAGCCACATTGCGCAACAATCTGTACCAAATTGGTTAGATTACCAAGTATCTTATCTTGTAAATAATCTACTCGAGACTGGTAACATTGCCAAACATTGCATAAAGTTGTGAAATATTTACAAATTTGAATTGGCGCAATTATGACGTTTGCGGCGCTGCACAACAACCAATCAGAAAAGAGTATTACAATATGTTTTTAGAAACCCAGCACCATCTACTTGGTTACCAGTGGCGTCGTTTTATATCAATTTAAAGCAGTAATTTATATCGCGTTTCACTTACACTATGTATTAAGAATAATAAGCACTATGCAACCTTCAGTCCTTTAATTTTTTTAATTTCCGTATAAAATATAATTCACCCTACAGAATGTAAAATCTACCATTAATGACAGAATATTGTTAGTACGAAACCTTTTTAACTACGCCTATGGAGACCGTACGTCAAAATTTAGAAGGTTATGTTTAGGCTGTATGTTTATAGTTCTGGTAAATATACAAATACTTATTATTATGATAGACAGTGAGAAGAAAATCGCGAAATTGTAAATAATTTCATTGCTAGATAATAATATAACACGTTATGAAATATCAGGAAAGAACAATCAAGTAATCGCAGTTTTATTCCTACTAGGGTAATGTAGCTTGGCGCATTAATAAGACACTTGCAGAAAATCATCTTTGTGAAGGATTATATAAATTGGTAAGTACTTTGTTAACAGGATGTATGAATAGGACTTTCGTATGTGCGTATGTATGGTAATTGTCAGATCAATTGCCAGATAATGCCTTCCAACAGCTTGCACCCCAATTATTAATTTTCAAAGTAAATATGAATTGTAATGTCTGGGGTGGGTCAGTTGTAAGATAGACAGACCTTGGATGTAATAGTCCGAAAGTTTCCGGGTTTGAATTGTGCTAGTGTTTAAAAAATGTTTCTAATTCCCAGTGTGGTCGGTACTGGGTTCTACTCTATTGCGATCAAATTAATGGCATTCCACATGCTACTCATCGCCTACTATTTTTAC
>JABXWE010020174.1:0-22543 GCA_014611495.1 Limonius californicus | reverse complement strand
AGGATTTATCTGAACAATTTCCTTTTCAAATGTTGAGTGTAAAAAAGGTGTTAAAAGATGACATTTCCAGAATGAGTACCGTAAGAGACCTTGCTGACTTTTTGCTTATTAAAAATGAGTGCACAGCTTCCAATGTACCTGATGTTTGTAGCGCGGTTATTTTATTCTTAACATTACCAGTTAGTGTTGCCTCGGCCGAGCGTTCCTTTTCTAAATTAAAAATAATCAAAAATTATTTAAGAAATTCTATGTCTGAACAACGATTATAAGATTTAGCTGTTATCAGTATAGAGCAGGAGCATATTAACACACTCAACATGGACAAAATTATTAACGAATTCGCTACAAAAAATGCGCGACGTGCAAGTCGCTTCTTGTAAACTTTGTGTTTAAACTTTTTAATTGACAAAATTGTTTCTTTACCATATTATATTATTACCAACGAAATTAAGGTAAGATTAATTTACTATTTATAGCTTGAGTTAATTTATTAATTTTATACGTTTATGATTCTGGTGTCGGATTCTTAAACCTACGGCTCTTAATTTTCAAATTCGTTATATATAAAAATCGGTAGAAGATAGTAGGGGGGCCATTGTAAAGGTTTTGCGGGGGGGCCCGTAGGATTTGCGTTACGCCACTGTCACCGTATCATGATAAACAAAGAAAACCAAACCACGGAAATAACACGAAGAATAGGACTTACATGGGCGGCCTTCGGGAAGATGGGATATATTCTAAAAAGCAGTAAAATTCCCATAAATTTCAAACGTAAAGTGTACGATACTTGTATTCTACCAGTAGCTACCTATGGTTTAGAGACGATGGCTATAACAAAAAACACCGCAAACCGTCTCAGAGTGACGCAGAGGGCGATGGAGAGAGCGATGCTTGGTGTCAGCTTGAGAGATAGGATAAGAAACGAAGAGATCAGGAGAAGAACGAAGGTGACAGACATAATCAAACGAGGGGCAGAACTGAAGTGGCGTTGGGTCGGTCACGTGGCACGACAAAACAGGGATCGATGGGCAATAAAAATTGTGCAGTGGAGACCGCGCGAAACGAAGAGAAGCGTGGGAAGACCACAACGGAGATGGGTCGATGACGTGAAGCAGACAGCAGGCGGCAAATGGTTGCAGATAGCTCAAGACAGAAGCAAATGGAGGGAAATGGGAGAGGCCTACATCCAGGAGTGGATGGAAAACGGCTGATGAAGAAGAAGAAGAAGAAGAAGATACTCGTATTACACACAAAGTTCACAATAAAATGTTTTAATACCCTTGTTAACACCTGCACAATCTGCGTGGACCATTTGTTACCCTGCTGACGTTTTATCCAAAATTCCTTCGTTTTAGACCAAGAATACAAGGAGTTGCATGCCGCATCTTCCTCATCATCTTTAAAATTGACTTGGTTGTTGTCGCTTTCTATGCCTTATGTGTAGGAACAATTCCGTTTTGCCTTTCTTGCTGCTCCTTGTCTTTCCGCCTTTTGCTTTATCTTCGCCAATACTGAATCCTTTCGTATTGACAGATTACCTTCAATTTTCTGTGTAGCCGCCTCGATTTTTTTCTTTGCCTGTCTTAATCCAAATTCTTGCTCGATTTCATTTTTTTCTGGTGTAGCTGTGAGAATTCTTGTTTTACCAGGCTTTCTACCCCCCTGACTTTTTCTTGGTGGTGCTTTAGGAAACGGGCGAACTTCCTCGGGAGCTTTAATGACCCTTTGTGATTGGAAATCCATATTCTTTTCGGTGTGAAGGCTTTTTGCTCCTTCCTGACAAGAGGTAGTACGTGGCTGCACCTCTGCGTCCTTTAGCTGTTGTACACCATTCATATATTCACATGACTGCCCAGTTGATGTAGTAGGTTGTGATACGTTCATTTGATTATCTGATGCTACATTTGTTACTTCTTTAGAAACTATTTTGGTATTGTTCACTTCTTCGTTGTTCAGCTTAGTACTGTTACCCATCCCTAATACCCTGTTTGTAACCTCTGCACTTGCGAAATCAGCATCTTGGAATATGTGTGGATTATGTGGGTATATTCCAGTACGAGAAAATCCTTTAGTAATGTTTGCTGGTACAAAAGTTCTGGGATATGCAAGACTAACTATTTCCGGTGTATTTTTAATTTTCATGGTCTTTTCTGGGTTATTAATCATCTACGCATCAACTTGTTCATTATAATAACATTTGTAAGGTCCAAAAACTGAGACATCAAATGGTTGAAGACGGTTACTTGTGCGGGGTGGTAATGTAAACAGTATTATTCCATTTGATTTACGGATATTTACGGATGCTGGTGTAATGTGACTCTCGTGATTGTCTAGAATCAGTAAACACTTTTGATCCGTGGTGCACTTTACAAATTTTATGAAATGAAGATACAACTGAAATATGTCTCCAGTTATTCAACCGCTCTCATGGGCAGCAGTATTTGATCTTGGAGGAGCATCCTTAGTCATATAATCTTGCTGTCGGACACGGGGAAAGATAAAAATGGCGGAACTCATTTTCCCAGTGCATTGATAGCACAACATAGGGTAACTAGTTCACCACGTTCCGCGGAAGTAGCTTTAGAAATTTGTTTCCGGCCTTTTTGGTAAATTATCTTGGGTGGTTTGTATACAGTAGTAAGTTGTGTTTCATCAACGTTATATATGAACTCCGGTCCCAAAGGTTCTCTTTCGAAGATTGACGGCAAATTTTCAAAAAATTGTTTGACATTATACTTGTTGAAAGCAGTAGCCCTACTTAAGCTTGTCGTTTGGGAGTAACTGAGGATTTCGTGACATGACACCCTTTAACCAGTCATAATATGCTGTTTCATTTTGTAACCAGTTTTCGGAAATTGTCTTATCCTTTTCTTTTCCAAATAAATATCCAACCTTTCTGGTTTGATTGGAAGTCAGCCCGTAGTGGCTGGTAGGTAGTCTACAAGCATAGTTTCTTCCTGGGTGCTAAAAATCTGGCCAGTTACGTGATTGGGTGTGAAGCTTATACTGTGATCTCGTTTGTATTTATTTGCATATCTCATTAGTGTCTCTTTATCAATGTTATATTTTCTTGCGGTTGTTCTTATTTTGATATTTTCTTCAACAATTTTCAAAACTGCATTTCTCATATTTTGCTCAGAGTACTTTCGACATAGTACGCTCTTAGTTTTCCACTTGAATAGCATCTAGTTAAAACGAAAGAACGAAATAGATATTTGATTTAAACAATCAAAATTGTACGAATATTGCTCATGAAGTATCTAAGTAATATATTAAAATGTCGGTCAATAGCAGTGGGGAGGTTTGATACATCCATCACCCCTCCTTGTTTGTTTTTTATCGAACCTCCCAACTGCCGATTCAATATAACTTCTGACGAAGATAAAAGCAGCTTGCAATTTGCAGAATTTGCAATTGCACTAAGCGTTGAATCAGAGCAGTGCCTCCCTGTGGGTAAAAAGCGCCTTTGTTCAAAGTTATAATTCAGGGCCCTCGTAGGGCAGAACATGAGAATTAAAAAAATTAATTTTAAGAATTTTAGTTATTTATTTATATTTTGAAGTTTGGTATAAGTACAGGGTGAGGCTGCTAAGACGAAGAGGTTATATACAATATCAGAAATTGTTTTTGGGTAGATTGTAATACACAGTGCCCCCGGTGTATAGGCACTATTAAACATTTTTCTTGATTATTCCAATGATTTAAAATAATTTTATACTGTTATTAACATTCTGTTTTTCAGAAATTAAAGCTTTTGATATTGATTATTGCTTGAAACGCTATTTTCTGAAATGCTATTTTCTGAAACGCTCAATTTTTTAAATTTTGTCGAGGTTCTATAGAATATTTAAATAATTGTTTGAATTTGGTCAGCACAAAAATAGTTTGTGTCAACTGTTATCGATTGTAGTCATTTACTCAGTTAAAATTAACTTTTAAAATAATTAAAAATCCAATTCACGGAGTATCATTATTATTTATATGAAATAATGACATATCCTAACAAGGAGTCTAAACGAGCTGGGGTTCCCCCGGCGAAAATTCTGTTTCGATTCCTGGACGGTACCATTTTTAAAATTTTACTTAATATTGTTTATTTAGTAAAAATAATTTTATTCTACTATTTACCAATAGTTAGTTAAAACCTCCTGATAGTAAAAGTTGGCACGTTTGGTATTAACAAATTAAATATAAACTAGATAAGTAAAGAAATTGTCAATATCGCTACGACAAACAAACAATTAAGTTTTAATCTAAATTTTTTAAGTTATTATCGTTCGGGAATTGAACACATGTTCTCGCGTTACTACCCGATTTTTCAACACATCGGGCTATTTAACCTTTTTGTTGTGTACTGTTATGAGTACATATAATAGTGGTATACAACGAATTGGGCTCATCTAATTATTTTAAAAATTGGCTTAAACTAAACAAATTAAGACCCTTATTACTGCAATCGATACCAGTTGACATAAACTACAGTGTAAGTGCGAAATATCGCACTGAAAGGTATCTGGGAAGACAGTACCGATGCAACTCTGTTTCTGCGGGTATATTTCCGTTAGTAATTTCTTTGTTTTGTTTTAGTTTTTACGTTACTACCATATTATTTTGAAGTCACTGGCCAAATCCATAATATTTATTTCAATATTTTAGGAGAAATCTTAAAGTCTTAATTTATGACAAAATAATTTTTATAAGTAGTTTCTAAAAAATTATTTAACCTCGTTGAAACTGCCAAAACGTATCGCCCATGCATAGCCTTTTAGAATCTGTTTTAAAATAGTTTTCCTGATATTCCATATCTTAGCATATACCTTGTATATAATTTATTATACATTTAGCGTCTCAGCTTTAGACGCCATAGAACTTTAAATTAGATTATTTATATCTAGAGTACCATAACAGTATTACTTTCTATTGATACTATTGACAAATCGGTAAGACGTTATTTGGACATTGTTGATAGCAAATAATTTTGCTCAGTTTCCTGTCGCGTCTTTTGTTTGGTAACATTTGAACACCGTTTTCAACGGTCTGTGTGATGGCAATGCTTCAGCAATACAACAAGATATCGTAGAAGATATCCTAATAGAAGACTGCCTACGCGTGCAGTTTTCTTTAATTCACATCGTCAGCTGAGGGACCAGGCACTTTCAATGCAAGACATGCAGTCGGGCAAGGAGTTGTCCGTAGACCCATAAACGATGATGAAGAAGTTCTTGACTTATTACAAGAAGATCTGTGTTTAACTGTGCGAAGCATTGCATTACGTACTGGAATATTTCTTGTATATAAAATAATAAAAATGTATTAAAAAAAGATATATTTCATAAAATTCGTTGAAGTAATATTTTATCCACATAAATTATGAAATAAACAATAACTTGTGAACGGTTTGTTTAGGACATATGTTTATATCGATTTTTCGACTCTAAATAAGTTCTGGAATTTATCTTTGAAATATTTGCGGTACGTTTTGGGACACCCTGTATATGCACGATAAACTGTTAAGTTTATATACATAAGCGAATACATGCACTGGAAATACTTAAAATATGCAGTATTTTTTATAAAATGTTCACTGTTATGTGCAAACATTTATTATTATGAATTAAACGATTTGATTTAACCAAAATTCCTTTATTTTTACAATTATTGCTAGAAAATCGAAAAATATAAAAACCATAACATATTAAGCTATTGCTGTTACAGCTATAAACTAGTTAATTAATTAATTCCCTAATTATAGGTAATTCCAGGTACCTGTAACTGGTAACTTTATTATTACTATTATTGCAACAAATATACTTCTTCTTCTTTCGCATTTTATTTTATTGTAGCAATTAATTACAATGTGTTTTTCTAAATTGTCCAGAAGAAACGATCGTCTTCTATCCGATAATACATGTCTATATATCCAAAAACTCCTTTCCAAGTCAACTCATGTAATGGGGGCATATTCTATATTTAAAATAATTTTCGGATGTAAGTTGATGTCGCTATCATAAACCTTCCCAACAGAATTTCATTTACTTGTTTAAAGATTTGAAACCCTTCATTTAACTTTTGAGTAACATTACCAACATTGATCAACTGTTTTTATCGATGTTTGCATTTTTTTAAACATATTGGCAGAGTCTATGAAAGATAACGATTGGGATTCTAGTATGGTAATCCTTGTATTTACCTAACTACAATTGACTTTAATAAATGCTAGCTGCTGCGAAAGCTGAGGGGTAGTCAACACAGTTTTTAAATCTATAATTGCAGCTGAAGAGTCTCCAAAATCCAAGTTTACGTTTTACGTATAAAGAGGAGCAGCATCCAACCACGCACACCATTGGTAATTACCGTTTAGGAGGTAGTGGAGTATTTGGTAATTTTTCTTTATATAACTGCACCCCTAGGGGTGCTTTTAGAAATACTTTTTTCACATTATTAATTAAATCGCTTACAGTGGGAAACTGGCCTCTAATTTCCTCCGCAATTCTATTAATACCACGAGTCAAATAAGTTTGTATGAATTAAATTGCATAGAATATTTTTAAATTCTGTCTTGATTTGATCATGTATGCTGCAGCACCAGAAAGCATTAATATGACCTTTTCAACAGGAACAGCTTCTGGCAGAAACAATTTTGTTAGATTGTCATTTACAAATCTAGAGATTGTTACGTTATTGGTTTTATCAAGTTTTCTAGAGTTAATTAGATAAGATTTGCAAAGTTTGTCGCAGTATAAAAGGCCAATAACTAAATTGGCTAGGCAGCGTCCACAAGCATGGGTTGTTTCATCTACAGTAAAATAAAAATAGTTACTTCCTATTATATCACGAATTTCACGCGTCCTACTCCTTATTCCGAAGGTACCTTCGACTGGTGCATGTCTATTTGTGAATTTTTCCAAAAATGATTTAAAGCAAGGATTTTTTGCAACTAATTTATTTTCCACGAAGAGGCAAAAAATTATCAAAATTGCATGAATATGCTCAAATATGCTTCTTCTTCTTCTTTCATAATAGTAAACCTGTTTTTCTTCACCCCTTTGAAAATGTTTATGGCGAGTCTGCTGAAGACGTTAGCCAGCTTTCTGCCCATCTTTTTGGTGGTCTTCCTGGTAGTCTCTTTCCTAGAGGTTTCGAGTTCTTTGCTATCCTGATTAATCTGTTGTCGTCAGCTCTTTATACATGATCATTCCATTTTTTACGCCTCCTCTTCACGAATTTTGCTATATCGACAACGTTACATTGTTCCCTAATCTGTTGGTTCCTTATTCTGTCCATTCTGGTCTTTCCTACAATGGTCATAAGTGTGTTCATCTCTGCAGTCCGCAAGAGTTGTTTTGTTCTTTTTGTATCTGCTCTAGTTTCGGATCCATAGACTAGTGTTGGCCTGACTATAGTCTTATATATTTTCACTTTGCTGTCAACGGATAGATATTTGTTACGCCATGTTATGTCTCTAAGTAATCCTGATATTCTGGCCCCATTCCAAGTTTGTGGTTTTACTTCTTCGTAGTTGTTTCTCTCCCTTGCAATGTCTACCCCTAGGTATTTAAACTTCATGACCTGCTCTATCATATACCCCTATATCCCTAGTTTGCAGCGTATGGGATCTTTAGCGATTGTCGTAGACTTTGTTTTTGTGTTTGATACAATCATATTATAACTTTTGGATGTCGTAGCCATTCTATGTAAGAGCCTCTGTAGATCGTCTTCTGTATTTGCCATCAGTATTGGATCATCCGCGTAACACACCGTATTTATATTCTTGTGGTCCATTCGGTATCCAGGTAGATCTTTAACGCTATCTATTAATTTATCCATCACTAAATTAAAATGTGCGGGGCTCAGGGAGTTCCCTTGTCGTATGCCGGAGTTGCAGTTTATCTCTTGTGTATATTCACTACCTACTTTAATCTTTGTATTAGTTTCAAAATTCACATCGTAATAATCTTAATAATTCTGTAAGGTACTTCAAGTTCTCTTAATATTAATATTACATCACATAGCCTTACGCGATCAAATGCCTTCGTGAGGTCAACGAAACATAGGAAGGCTGGAGCGTTAAATTCAATCGCCTTTTCGACTATCTGACGTATTATAAATATTGCGTCAGTAGTTGACCGGGGACAGGGTTGATTTTCTCTCCTTTCTTAAAGATTGGTATGGTTACGCTGACTTTCCATTCTTGCGGTATGTTTCCAGATTTTAATATAAGAATGAATAATTTTTCTAGTTCTCTGATCAGGTTTTCTCCTCCGTATTTTAGATATTCATTTCTGATGTCATCCATACCGGGCGTTTTTTTGTTTTCAGTGTACTTATAGTCCTTTTGATTTCTTCTTTAGTTATCGTTACCACTTCTTCTTCTTCGTTTAGTGTCATATCTTCTTCTTTTTGATTTTTATACTGCTTTTCAAAGTGCTCCTTCCATTGCTCGGTTTGAATTTTGTTGATCTTTATTGTCGCATTTACTTCGGCTTTCCTATTTCTAAGCATTTTCCAAACCTTTTTCTGCGCGCCATATTGATCCCGTTCCATATTCTTTTGTAAAGTTTTCCCAATAATTATTGCAATTATGCAATTAATATAAGCATATGCTCAAAGATGCCGAAATATGCAATATATTCAAAATGAAATTTAGTTGCATTTCTTCAGATACGGGCACATACGAAAGCATTATGTTGGCCAATCAGTATTTTAGAATATGCATTTGCATAAAATCCGTGCTTTATACCTTACTTATCGTCTTGAAATGACGCCCCTCTTGATTAGGCGCCTTTGTACAGGGCATATAAAAATACTATCGCCACTCAATGATGTATCAATTTATGATGTTCTATGTTTTTTACGTTCTTATTTTAAAAATAGTTAGTTTTATAATTGTATTTGAGTGTATTATATGTTTAATTTAGGGGACTGCGGTAGAGTAGTGGCCGCAGCACTTGGCTTCGGAGTTATTCTACCAAAGTTGCTCAGGTTCGAATCCTGAGCACTGCACTTTCCCAGGATGTTTGTAGTGTCTTAGTTATAGTTGGGGCATAGGGTTTTCAAGGGTGGGGAATGTTAAACCCGTGAATAGCACGGAATGTGCTGAGCCGGGTAAGCTGGGTAAGATAAAAATTCTTAACAGTGTTTATTTTCTTTTTGTTGTAGAATATTAGTACTCTATTTTTAATATATGTTGATATTGCTGATTTTGCTTTTGTTAGAGAATATGAATACATTTTATTTATTTCTGTCAGTATTTATTGTTATTGTATGTAAATTCTTTTGTTTATTTTTATTTAATAAATGAAAATAAAATAGAAAATTAATAACTTCCTATTAATAATTTAACTTGTTTCAGCGATCAGTAATATGGTATCGTTCGGTATTGTATTTTTGGTCCAGTATTGCAATCACTAGTTTGTGCATTACGCCTTTTGCATTGTTTGACTATGTTGTTTTTGGTGTAGCTTATTCCCTAAAAAGTACTGAGGTCATATTTGTGTCTTATTATTTAATAATTAAATATCATGTAATCTTTGCCTTAATTTGATAGTCTAGATAGCTATTTAGTTTAATGGATGCTTACGGCATAATAATGCTACTGTTAGTAGAAAATACTGCAATGATGCCAATGTTTAATATACTTTGAACAATAACATTTCTTCTTCTTATTCTTGTTCACTTCAAGGATTAGGCTAAATAGCCTGTTCCGGTAACCATCTTTGCCTCGGTTTTCCTCTGTCTCTTCTTCCTCTCGGTCGGTTCTTGCTGCTTGGGGTAATCGTTCTTCTGGCATCATTATTAAATGTTCGCACCAGTTAACTTCGTTTTCGGTGATTTTTTTCTCTTAGTTTGTATATTTGAAGTTCTGCCCTTATTTCTTCGTTTCTAAGCATATACAATCTGGTACACCCTTTTCTTGCTCTTAACAACTTCATTTCACTAGCTTGGATTTTTTATTCATCTCGTTTTGTTATTGCCCAACTTTCTCTGCCTTAAATTAGTATGGGCATTGCTATTGTTTTATAGAATTTTGAGTCTGGTGTCAATTCATGTTTTATGTTTTAGGTGCCTGTGAATAGTTCCGCATATTCTTCTGAATTTGGTTAATTTGTTGTCTATATCTTTGTCTCTGTTAAATGATATGTCGCAACCGAGATAGTAGTAGTGTATTACTTGCTCTAAAGCGTTATTGTTTGCTACAATTTTCGTTCTTATTGGATGCTTTGCGATAAATGCCATTGTTTCATTTTTGGACCATAATCTGCACATATGATATTTAGGTGGTACACTGATCTCTGTAATTTATCTTCACTATCCTGGATTATACCATGTCGTCCGCATATAATATTACATTTATATTTCTATCATTCTGCAGTTGTATTCCTGGATCTGCGTTTAACTTCCATTATCGAATAATGTCGTCTACTTCTTCTTCTTCGAGTGCTTTATCTCTTACGAGACGTGGCGTCACCTCTCCTATGCCTGTGTTGCGCGTTTAAAGTACCACAGACATAGAGGACCTACAGCTTAACGTGGGCTCCGAACCACGAGAAGTGTAAACACTTGTACTCCAGAGAAGATATATTAGGCAGAATACCTCACTGATTTGCCATAGCCTTGCGAGGGAGAACGGCCGTTAAAAATCCGATGTTCCGGTACTGGGAATTGAACCCAGGATCTTCGGCGTAGAAGTTTAACGCGCTAACCTAATGTCGTCTACGTATATATTAAATATTGACAACACCCTTGTCTTATTCCTTTATTAGTAATGATATCTTGAAATGTTTTACCTTCTAACTCTAATTTGATGCTAGTGGCTTAATATAGACAATAATATTTAAAAAATTAAATATTTAGTGCTGGGGAAGCCACTTTCAGAAAGTAGCTAGTTACACTACAAGCTGCTTAGTAAAATTTGTAGCTAAGCTATACAGTTGTTAAGAAAAAGTAGCTGCCCATATCACCAAAGTTACCCAAATATAACTAAAAGTTAACTACTCAAAAACTCAAGGTCACCATTAGTCAACTTGTAGATTAACTATGTTACAAATTAGTTAATCATAGAGCAACCTTAAGGCATCCGCAAAGTCGCTAAAAGTTAATCATAGGAGATGTCCAAAAGCTAACATTAAAAGTCATCTTTTGGTTAACTATAAAAGATGTCCAAAAGCTAACCTTGAAAGTTATCTTTTGGACACCTTCTTGATATAACCAAAAGTTAACCTTGAAAGTCGTGTTTTGGGCATACCCAAAAGTTATACTCTCTGGTTAACCCTTATACTATCCCAAGAAGGTGTCCTTAGGTTATCTTTGCAAGCTAACCATATTGACGGTAAATAAGTGAACTGAGAAACATAACTAAAATTTAACTGCTCATTCTGTCAGAAAACACCCTTTAAGTGTATCTGTAACGCACGTCTAGCTTCTATCCAAAGAATGCTATTACTGTTTGAATTAAGATGATCATTTTATTTCTTACAAAATGAGTAAATAAACAAGCATTAGAAACAATTGCTATTCATTATAAGACAAATAATGTAATAGTACAAATTACGTACTCATAAAAAGTATCAATTTTAACCCTAATATCCAAGATAGTGCTTTTTACAGCGACTTCGTAAGCTTTGCGGTGGACTTTCGTAGGGGATAACATGTCCTGTTCTGTGGCACCAGGTATGATCCTTCGCGCTGCAACTGAAAGTAAATAATACTTTGTTACAAAAATTATCTGTTGGACATATATCTATTTCATTCTTGCATCTTCTAGTGTTAAACTGATTTACGCGTATATTTGTGGCAAGTAAATATAATTGAATTTATAAAAGAAGTCATATTAACAAAAGTGTAACGTATCGATGGTCATTTGGTTTGTATTCAAGCTCTGCAGCGTGAACGTTTGATGGGCACCAATAATGACGGTATGTGTCTCCAGCATAGACCAGATTCTTCTAGTTGCATTTCCAACGTTGGTATCTTCAACGGCTGATAAAGCCTAACCTAAAAAATACTAAAAAACGAGTTGGCTGTTCTTGTCATATTCGACTATTCATTTCAAATTAATGGTATAAAGGAAAAACTTAACTTAATAATTAAAAGGATGCACACAGTAAGCTTGGGACTATAACTGAAATGGATGCTACTCCTTCTAAGACCATGACCATCCACCACGCTTTCCAAATGTTAATAGTTTAAGAAAGATACTCCGGGGGATATAGCGCATGTTTGAGGGTACACAACCGTCCACCCCTTGTAGACCGTTCCACATTAATAGCCGCTTTTTTAATATTTATTGCAATTTTATTTATAAATTCCCAAAATTAAATTTTGTTGTAAAATAACCGTAATGGAATTGCTAATCCCTTGTTTTACTTATTCTCTTCATAAAGCTTAAAGTAAATTTAGTTCTACTCGAAAGGCAGACAACGTACCTACGACTAATCTATAAGGATTTTGGAAGACTTGTATATTTCCAAATTTTTTTTATTTCAGTTGCGTATTTATTTGAACAAGAATTTAAAGGTAACTTTTTACTTACCAAGATTATCTCAATAGTATCTCATTATGGTATCTAACAAGGTAGTATTTTTATTAGTATGCTATTGTGGAATGTAACCGCCTAGGATTGTCCAAAAGATAACAAAGAATGATGACAGAAGAATACCAATAATTATCTTCGACGATAGCTTAAACAAACATAAACATCTAATATTATTTATTGTATTACGGGCTAACCAACAATATTTCTGTTTTTGTTACTACATTTGTTACTCATTTCTGTGAGTAATTGAAAAATGGGAAATAAGTAATAATAACATTACGTTTAGGTGCAAGTTGTAAATAATTTTCGTACTAATTACAGGGCAATACGATATTCGCTCAACAGCTATAATGACGAATATTTTTAAATCTAATTGCAATATAGTTATAAACAACAGTATGTGCAATTATTATCAACTTAATATTGTTATCATTCAGTAGAGATTTACAACTATCTTTTTCTGAACTTTTAAAGCCTGTTATTGAGCACATAACCGAAAACGATCCACTACAGGATAAGTTAGTTGAAAGTCAACCTTTCTGGTTGCGATAAAGCTAACTATTTAAAATAGCTATTTCTCAACTTTAAATTGAATATAACGGATACTATAGTTTTGGTAACCACTACGGATGCACAAAGGATGCCTTTAAGTTGCCCCAGGTAGGTCATTTTTCCAGGTTAAGATATGATCACGTTGTGGACAGTCAAGATTAACTTGGTTATGTGGGTGTAATTGCAATGGAGCTACTATTACAGCTTCTTTTCGCTATTTTGCACAGAAATTTGATTGAAGTCTAATCGTGTTAAAATATTTGTTAGAGTGCTGTGATCCGGATAAATCAATTTATGTTTTTATTACTCTGAACACAATGGCCAAACTGACTATTTGAAGACACCTTTACAGGATCTAGAGGTTTAAAGTTTATTACTAAGATTCCGGTGAAATTTCTAACTCTAACGTTGTCTGAAACTGTCTGTTGAAACCTTTATTAAAAAATAAGCAGAAAATAATTTATAAAATTTTAGTTAGCGAAAATCTAACTACCCATACAAGGATCTTTTTATATCAAGTAGCGCCCTAGCTTAAAAAGATAGCAAAAGAGTGCTTAGCTATAGTAGCACTAATTTATCCTTCTATATTTTTGCGTGTTCATTACTAAAACATTCTGAGATCAAGTAAAAAATATTAACTTTTTGCGAATATCACAAATACCTGGATATAGTGGAAAACGTATTTAGGGGATACATAACAGTAAAATTTATTTTACCGGCAATATAGATTATATTAACGACGGAAATGTACTTACAATTGTATTACCCTCGCAACCAAGGCTGAGATTGAGCTTGTTGTGGTATTCTGCACAGTTCATTCCATTTCAATATTAACTTCATAGTTGATATGTTATATTCTTGTCAACGCAGGATTGTAGTCGTTTATTTTTAAATTAATATTGCTTTCGTAGCCACCTACATATACGATAAAAGTATTGCTGTTCTTATTCATTTAAAACAATAAGAATATAACAAAATTCTTGCATTCGGCTTTTATGTAATATATAGCATGCTTTGACAAATTTTATATTGCATGCCAGATATAAAAAATGTAACACGATTATAGTAATTATGTTATTAATCTGAGCTGAACCATATTTAAAGTTTTATTTTGGTACAACCCTGGCTGTCATCAACATTGTGGTACTGTGTTTTATTGGTAGATTTTAGTAAAGAGAATTTGAATGCCCGTTTATCACCGTGTTAGTTAGAAAATCAGGTCTATTTATACTATCGATCAACCGTCAACATGGATAATTACCGGAATTAAGGCTAAAGCTGCTGCTTTTCATTTACGCGAAGCCAACTACTATTTCTTCTACCCGACTTTTCTTACCCTTTGCCCAACCAAAATTAAGGATATTTTTTATTTATTCGTTAAGCTGTTGATTTCCGTTGGTTAAGGAGAACATGCTTTACTACGTTATAGTACTGCAACTGCTACGCTAACAATCTAGGTGTGGCAATTCACTGCCGTAGTAGATGCTTCGGGAGAAAATGAAACTTGAAGAAATAACTGAAAATAAATCCAAGGCGGAATTAACTCCGGTATTTTTAATATTAGTTTTATTATTTTAAACTATTTACAATTAGTGGCATTTATTGATCCACCTAGAATATAAACGTAAATATTAAGCAGCGAAAATTGCGTGAAGGGTGTTTGTTGAAGTTCAACGCCAGATAAATATTTATGACCAGTTAGAAAGCTTGTATTATCTGCATAAATTGAAAGCGGGTTTGTTTTTGCTAAAATTGTTTTTTGCACGTTTAAATATACCTTTCAATTGAAAAGCTAGTTTCAATAGATAAATGACACAAAGCGACGGGGAAGGTAGCGAAAAACATTACACTACGTGGAATGGAACTACTGTCCAATACTGTTAGCACTCCATGCTAATTGGATTATTATTCAGCACTATCAACAGTGCGTCCCAAAATGTACCGGCAATAGTTCAAGAATAAATTCCAGAACTTATTTAGAGTCGAAAAGTCCATATAAACGTATGTCCTATACATAACCGTTAACGAGTTATTGTTTCTTTCATAATTTATGTGGCTAAAATTTTATTTCAAGGGATTTCTGAAATACTGATCTAGTTGCCACGATCGCGTCGTTTATTTGGTACCATTTGAACATCGTTTTTAACAAATTATTGTTTGTAACTTGTCCGTTTAATACTGTGATACTGAAGTTACTGGCTTTTTCTTTGTATCCTTATTCCCATTGTTATTCACAATGCCAATGCTATTTTTAAATGAAGAATATACAGATATTTATTGTGTTTACGGTCTGTGTGCTGGAAATAGTTTAGCAGCACAACAAGAATATCGTAGAAGATATCTCATTAGAAGACTGCCTACACGTGCAGTTTTCTTTAATTTACATCGTCAGCTGAGGGAACATGGCATTTTCAATGCAAGACATGCAATCGGCCAAGGAGTTGTCCATAAACGATGATGAAGAAGTTCTTGATTTACTACAAGAAGATCCGAGCGTGCAAAGAATTGCATTACATACTGGAATATGTAGAAACCAGGTTTGGAGAATAACAAGAAGTGCTCGCTTACGTCCATATCATCATCAAAGAGTTCAAGCTCTAAGTAATGATTTTGAAGCTCGTTTAAGATTTTGTAATTGGGTACAAAATAATCAAAACCTAGCGCATATTTTATGGACTGATGAAATTTCTTTCACACGATATGCTTTCAATAATTACCTATAATCATTTTTATGAATGGCCTGCAGAAAAGAAAGACTCTCGAATTTTCAATATAGATTTAATATGATAGCTGGTACTCTTAATGATCGTCTGATTGGACCATTTGAACTGCCACACCGCTTGAATGGTGCTAATTACGAATATTTTCTAGAAAACTCTTTACCCTTATTTCTGGTAGATGTGTCATTAAATATCAGACGTGCAATGTGGTATCAACAAGATGGGACACCAGCACATCAATGCTTTCATGTTAGAGCTTGACTTAAGGCACATTTTCCGGGAATATAGATTGGAGTAGGAGGACCCGTATGTTACGGGCCAAACGAGATTTTTCGTCGGACCGCAGCAAGAAAGATGGAAATGCCTTCGATTTGGCTCAGTGAAGCAGGGAGTGGTTCATAAAAATGCTTAAGGGAAGGAAGTATATCGTAGTTGTATACAGGGTAAGTCGAAAGGAATGGGCGCCACCCTCCAGGTTACAGCTGAATGCAGGTTCTCGTAGGAGGGCCGAGAAATCAGCAGCTTACGGGAATCGAACTCACCTTTATTGTGCCTCCTCCTGTATAATGCTTACAAAGTCCATGGACACAAAAATACACCAGAATAAAAGATCGAACTACATTTTAACTGCATCCAAATCTATTTAGTAAAATAGAGCATACAAATAGTACAATTCTGAACAAGCCAGGAAAAAAACTATGGGCTAAACAAATGAGTGTTGGGACGTCCGAAACAAAGAGCTTGCCGCCACTGGCATACGATATTTTCTTTAGTAAACACACAGAGCTACGCAGCCAGCGACGTTCGAGTTTACAAATTATATATCCTTCAACTTTAACAAGTGATGAAACGGTGGGCAACGAAAGGTCGCCTCAGTTTTAATATGACAAGGAAATGAAGCTGTTCTGTTTCTTATTTCCCAACGAAGCATTGGTAAACAGGGGAAAACAATCACTATATAGTACATTAGTAAGTTTACCTTAGTTTTCTTCAAGTAGGGAGTAGAGAGAGAGGCACAATTTGGGGTGTTCCTATGTTCTTGAGAAGCAGAAAAAATCGCAGGCACGTCCTTTTGAAGGGTGGATCACAATTGGAACGATTGCGCCACAGCAATTGCCAAGACTTTCTTCTGGAAATGGGAAATTTCGAGTGTTCTTGCAGTCAGGAATGAAATCTCCGTTGTACGTGATTATAACGCTGCAATGGTGTAGTGGGGAGAGTCACGGGTTTGATGGCTATAATCCGGCACAGGTCGAGAGCACAATTTCACTAAATTGTCTTTATTAAAGCGTAACATTCTGATAATATGCTTTTTTAAATCTTACAAAATGTCGAGAAGAATATTCGGCCACCAGGCGAGAAAAGCGGTACGGTAACTTAATTTAGCAGAAACGTTGCCAAAAACTCCGGCTCAAACCACGTGCATTCCCCTTCAGAGATTTAGGCTGACTAACTGTACCCCGGCTACAAAAACTCTCACCAAACGTAATCATTGTAGAACAAAATCTTCCACATGGAACTTCCAGGGATCGTAGGATTTCCAGGGTCATCCTGCAGACAAAGAATTCTAAGAACTGTTTTCGATCGGCATATGGACCAAACATACTCCTCAGCGTTCCTTTAAGTTCCGCGAAGGTGACCTCAGATAAATTAACCTTTGGAAAAATAGAATAGTAATCGACTATGAGCGGCAACTAATATCAGACTTCAATTCATATGAAGTGACAAAACCCAACGAACGTTACACGTAGTATGGTCACCGCGTTCGCCGGACCTAACTCCATTAGATTTTTATCTTTGGAGTAACATGAAATAGATTGTTTATGCAACTAAAGTGGACACGGTAGAAGACTTACGCCAAAGAATACAGCAGGCTGCCGATATTATTAGGAATAACCCAGCAATCATATTAAGAACGCAACGATCACTTCTGTGACGTGCGGTTTTGTGTATCTAACACAATGGAAATAATTTTGAGCATTTATTGTATATAAAATAATAAAAATGTATTAAAAAAAGATTTATTTCATAAAATTCGTTGAACTAAAATTGTAGCCACATAAATTATGAAATAAACAATAACTCGTTACCGATTACGTTTAGCACATATGTTTATATCGACTTTTCGAGTCTAAATAAGTTTTGGAATTCATCTTTGAAATATTGTCGGTACGTTTTGGGACATTCTGTATATTTGTTGTTAATGATTTTCTCTTAATTTTGAAAACTGTCTTTCTCTGCCCACAAGAAAGAAATATTTAGAAGCGCATATTGTGAATACGCGTCATTCTTCTGTTACTAGAGTGAATCATTGCACATAATAATTACACAGTGGCGTAACAAGCGGAAGGCTACCGAGATCGTTGCCTAGAGTGCAAAAGCTAAGGAACGCACTCCAAGTTTTCTTTTCTTATTAGTTTATGAATTTTTTTTAAGATCAATTGTTTCTTAATTTCATTTAATTTAAAAATAAGTGCCATTTATTAATTTTACAACGGGATGTTCGGATGAGATGTTTTTGACCCGTGAAACCTAATTGTTAAGTTATGTTAACTCACATTAGCTTGTAGCTAGCGTTGGTCGTATTATTCTTGTTTCTGTTTTATTAGCGGTAAGCCAATGTTGCCAACTGATCATATCAGATGCAGAAAAAAAGGAAAGAAAACATACAAAGTCTTTTTTGTAGCATTTTGGGATGGGATGATTGTATCCATTGCTTTTAATCGGTTGAAGCTGGTTTGATTGAAATGAATTTCTGCCATTTAAACAGAAAATAAACAAGAAAGGGTCACGTCGAGTAGAGGTTAGATTTACATTTTTTTATACAAAATCTATCTACCAACTAGCTTCTTCTTCTTCTTCTTCTTCTTCTTTGTATAGCCCAATGGCCTGTTAATTACCTACAATGCAGTAGGTTCTGTGAGCCCTCTTTGCACGTATGCAGGGAATAGAGAAGAGAAGTTCCACTACAAGGTTAACGATTGTCAAAGATGTTTGTAAGACAACCGGGACCGACGGTTTTACGTACCCTTCGAAGCACGACTACCAACTACCTGAAGTGGGAAACCGAACTGCAGCCATTATAGAAAACAACACGTACAATCTACCACAAAATATACATTGTTCTGATTATAGGAAAATTGGATAAATTTTAACAATGGGGTTGTGTTAATTCTGTTCTTTAAGGATGGTAGTTTGTAATAAAATGAAATAATTTCATTAAATTAAGGCCACATATAACATGTGTCTCATAATTCTTTTGACAATTTTTTCACCTTATGTCAATGTTGGATATATTGAGGCTAGTTAAAGGACCCTAGCATATTAACGTATCTATGGTGACAGCAGAAAACACTAATTTAAGCTTACTTTGAGGTATTTTAGTTAGTTGGTTAAGGATAAAAAATTTAAAACTCTTTAGTTCTAGTCGCAACTTGTACCCTTGACAAAGGAATACTGTTACTTACCATACATACACCTAAGCAACATAGACCATCAGTATTATGTCATTATACTTAGGTATAGATTTGAGTCATTCATTTAATGTTAAGTTTTGACAACTGACAAGTGAAATTTTGCATTTGTTACTTTTGTTATTGTTACTATCAAGTTGAGCAGGCAGTTTTGAACATTCACTAGAATAATTGTTAAACATTTAAAATGTTTGTTTATACTGTTTTGTATAGTATTAAGTAAAATTATTGAACAAAGGAGAAATTCATAGCATCATCTCAAGGAATCTAATTATATTTAACACTAACAATATTTATCTGGGTTGCTTAGACATATGTCTGTTAGATTGCAATATTAATTCATCACGGACTACAAGTTACATATATAGCAAGTATATGCACAGCTTTCTTCCTTCCATTACGTCATTTTTGACGTGCTGTGATCTTTAATGGATGTTAGTAACAATGTCTGTTAGAAGAGTCTTCCATTCGTTTCTATTTTGCGTTCTTTGGAAGGTCTACTACGGCGATGAATTCAATAATTTTCCGGTTATATCTAGCCAACGGTGATCTCCCTCGTCTTCGTTTCTCGTTGGCTTTATCTGTATAGTATATACAGGTAACCCTCCTATAACACGGTAGATAGGTTCCTAGAAAATGTCGTGTTGTGGAAACCGTCTAATATGAGACCCAGAGCCAGTACACAAAGGGGGTTAGGTTCCGAAAACTTATTACAAATATTTTTTTTAATTCATACAAGCAATCTCAATTTTATTAAAAATATTAACATATGGTCGGCATTTTGAGTGTGACGCAGAAGTACAGATAGCTGTGGAAGAATTCTTCAATCAGCAGCCACAAGAATTCTATGAGCAGGGTATACGTCGGTTAGTAAAACAATGGGATAGGACCCTTAACTGTGACGATAATTATTTGTAATTAAATTGTAGAATAAATTTTTTTATAAAGCAAAGATGGGCTTCAGTTTGACGCACCTCGTATATATAAGACAAAACGAAAAGAAACAAAATATTGCTACTTTCATTTTAATAACCTTAATAATTTTCTTCTTCATCACGGCTCGGTACAAACAAACGTAAACGTTTTTTCGCTTGAATGATATTATCTTCACAGTCTGAAACTTTTTCATCATTTGCTTCTGTCCTCTTTGAAAAATGTGTAATTTTGGTTTGTTTGCTGGTCCTCATAGGGTCGTTATAGATTTCCTGGCATGGAAGCAATTTTGCGGCTCCCTTTTGAGTTTAGAGAAAGAGAAAGGATTTAAAATTTTTAGTTAAGCTTAGGGTTTCCCGTAATTTTTTTAATTTTAATTTATTAATTTCACAATCTTCATCACTGCTGTTCTCCTCAGAAGCGACTTGATTTACAAATTCTGATGCCATTTCCCGCAAATCCGCTTTGCCAATTTTTTCATCCATCAATGAATCTTGAACGTCCTGAATAGCCATATCCTCAAAACTATCGCCTCCGATTGATTTAGCAAGTTCTAATATGCCACCAATTTCAGTTTCTGACGATTTGAGCCCGTTTTCTATTTCAACTAACGATGGCCAAATCTTTTTCCAACATGCACTTAACGTTGATGTTTTTAGTTGTTTCAACGATAAGGATGTGATCCAATGGCTGAAGCAACGAAGTAGTGTTTGGTGGTAGGAACATTACTTGGACGTTGGGATGACTCAAATCTTGTGGACAACCTGGGGCATTATCTAATAGTAACAGTACCTTGAAGTCCAAAGTATTCTTCCTTAAATACTTTTCAACCTCTGGCACGAAAGACTTTAAAAACCATGCTCTAAATAATTGTCCAGTTACCCAAGCATTTGAATTTGCTTTCCGATATACCGGTAAGGAGTTTCTATTTACGCCTCTAAGCGCAGTATCTAGATGACGTAATTTGCGTTGTAGTCCTGCTGCCAGGAATCTTTCTTCAAGTTCTTTGAATTAATTTAAGAACCATTGTTTATTTGCAGGATAGTTTGTTTGGTGGGCAGTACATAGGTTGTACGTATTGCTATTGGCTTACGCTAATCTTCAAGGACAGTGTTTACTGCTGGGTGATATAACTGCTCCATTTTTCAAGCAAATAGTGTTCAATACCTTGTCGCAATATGAATTTTGCTTCAGCAGTGGATTTCATGCCTGTATCCTGATAATTATAGACTAAGTAGTTCGCTAGTTTAAAACAAGTAGGTAATTGGTGTCAAGTGTGATTCCGCTATTAGGTAAATATCAATTGCATTAAGTGCTAGGAATGTTTCAATTTCGTACTTATGTTTTGTGATGCCGTTGACTTTCTACAAAGCTACCTTATATAGTTGGGTCATTGTTTTTGGATTTAGTGGTTTAGTTCGTTTCTTCTCTCAATGGCCTTTCTTGTGCCAGTTTGTAAATTGCTAATTGTGTGCTGCTCAATTGTTGTTGCAAATGTATATATTGCTGTTATATATTATTACTATGAAGAATATTGATTTTGTCAGAAATTTATGTTGAATATTTGTTATGATTGTCTTGCCGCAGCTCGCGCGGTACAGTTTGGATAGTGCTTGCGTTTGGTGGGTTTCCTACCTTTGTAGTTAGATGTACTGGTGATTTTACTTGAAGAAATGATGTCCCATTTTGCAATGGGAATCTTCTGTGCATGATGTCTAGATAAACGTGACATCCCATACATCTCGCCGAATGTGCGCCTCTATAAATTGTGCACCTGCGTATTTTACACATCGATACTGTGGTGTTTACTGGCTTTTTGTGTGTGCATCCTTTTGGCACCTTTTACATTATACAATCAGTTGATTCTCGCTTGGTGTTTTAAATCTAACGACTGCAATCAAAAGGATAGTTAAGTTGGATATTTCTCCATAGTTTGTACCTATTTCGAAGTCTATGCAGAATACTTTGTTTTCATCTTGCGTTCTTTTTCTAATAGCGTCGTAATAATATTATGCCTGGTACTGTGCTGTCGTGATTTTTAAGTTTATTTTCTCTTCTGGTAGTCTGTATGTGTGTCTTACAATCATACTTTCGTATGGTACTTTCCATGTTTTTGTAGTTTTCTGCGTAGTTTATAGGTATGTAAAGGCTGACAGGAGTTTTAGTGTTATGTGGGATGTAATTGGGAGTTGTTTTATTTTGGATTCTATTTTGCAGCAGTCAATATTTCCAACCGATTTTTCGTTTGGCTTGTCTTCTTGAACATCATTTTGCCTGTACAAGTTCTCTCTGATTCTTGATGCTCTACCTCTATAATTCTAGTTACAGTA
>JABXWE010020170.1:0-16467 GCA_014611495.1 Limonius californicus | reverse complement strand
TTAGGTTATTGTTTAGAAGTACAAGGTGGCCATTTCGAATACTTGTTGTAACTGTTGTTTTTATTTTCATTTCCGTTTTCTGTTATTGATATTTAATGTTTTACAATAATAATCGTCGTTGTTGTTCAACTCATTTTGATTTACTTATTTAATATAAACTCTGCATCAACATAACCTTCATACTCAAATAATTTACAACTATAGTGACGTTTGTTTCTGATTTTTAGTTGTCGGTATAGTTGGTTGCATACACAATAGGCGAAATTGACGCGTTTCTTTTAAAAGTATACAAAGGCTATGTATACTAAAAAGAGAAATTCCCTGTATATCTATTATTACAACCATGGTATCACTTGTTTTTGATATTAAGAGTGTATCTTTATCAAATACAATCAATAACTTATTCAGAAATTCATACCCATATGTTTGATTATATAGACAATACTAACCCATTCAATTAGTAGGTACTGATTCATCAGAATACTCAACAAACAAATACATTCTCATTATATAAATACACATTTACTATAAAACTAACAAGATAACAACACCATAAATTGTTTCACCTTGAAAAAGAGTCTCTAAATAATCCTAACACTGCAATTTAAATATTAGATATATTATATGTACTTACTTATTATATACTGATATCAATACATTAAGTATAACTAATTCTTTTATATTTCAGAAATGTACTTCAGAAATCACAAGAAATGGGCTTGCATTCCATAGCTGTTTGTGTTGTTAATTCTGTTAAGAGAAATTATCCACCAGATGAAGGTGCTCACATAGCTTTACGTAAGTATTTGGAAGGATTTGCTGAACTGTAGATACAAGGTGTAAGCATCAATAAAATAATAGAATAGCAGCTGAGACCAGGTTGTTTTAATTTCATCACGAATTATGCTTTATTTAATGATGAACCAAATTTGGGGTAATAATACAATTGCAAAAGTAATGATATAATTGTAATGGAAAATAAAACATAAGTTCCTTATTTAGAATTAAAATTTCAACTTTTTGGAGCCTGAATCACTGTTGCCTAAAATAGGTTTCAAAAGTATGTGTGTAATGCAACGGTTAGTATTGAGTTTGCTTCATTTTATAAGCCTCCTATGGTTAGGTCTGCATGCACATGGCTATTTGTTTGTTTGTGGTTGAATTGGTAAGCATTGTTTTGACATTCCGCATATTTATCAAAGTGATCCTTCCCTGAAGTAATCTAAAAAATGCAGAAGTCATGTATGTGTAACAAGTAATACGCTTTTTTTACCAAGTATTTCCAAACCATATTTCATGGACAACAGTTCTTATTTATGTGTTATTTTATTTTTATTGCTGACAGCCAATAAGTACAAGTCATTTTTAGGACTAAACATTTAGAGTCTTGTAGAAAATGTACACAAATATTAGTTGTGCTATTTGCTGTCAGTAAAATATCTGCACCTATTTTTTTTTTATAGCACCTATATAATACATAATTTAACTGTGCGAGGAGTAATTTATACTAAACAGCTTCATCTATCCTGACTACATATAATGCATGTATTTCTATTATATTTATTGGCAAAATTTACAGGAGTATTCATTTTTGTATAGTAGTTTTACTATTAAAATGTATTTTATACAAAGCTAACTGTAAAATCTAAAGTAGGCAACTTGTAATACAACCTTGATTGAGGTAAAACATAAACAACTCAATTGGGTGTTTTACGTACATCAACATTATTTTATTTGGATTAATTATACCAAATATAAGGCTTTGGAGAGCTTCATTCCAAGTTTCTTTAAGTTCAAAGGTAGACCCTATTCATATACTGTCCATAGAGAAATTGGTTTCGTTTTTGGTAAACCTGCATTGCTCTGTCTGAATAATTTCCTAACAATTTTTTTTTATTATAGTAAACGTAGCAAAATAATAAAAAAATATATTGAAAACTAATGTTTGTGGAGAAGACATTGATACACTAATTACAGAAATAGTTGCCTAGGTGCGGTTTGCGATCCCACTTTGAAACAGAGAAACTAACGCTGGAAAGTCAACCATAATTTCCCTTATATTTCTATAATTATACAAATTCTGTTAATAAATAGCATTTCCTGTCAAACTTACATTATCAGAAAATTCACATTTTCCGAATACGTTTTGATATATTTCATATTCTTATTTTTATAGGTTAACAGAAATGCTAGTGCTAATGTTACATTGTTCAGTTTTTCCGGAATTGTTTTGTTTCTTTATATCTAACATTTTCTGAGAATCATACAATTGTGGTACAACTTTATTCTGAGTCAAAGCGTCTCGAGCCGAGTCGCCCTGAAATTGATAAAAATAAATAAATTAAAGACATTAATAGTAAATCAACAACCCCTCTCAATTATGGGAGGTCTTTGCCTAACAATGCAATGTTTGGGGTCTTACAAAGAATAGTAAAAGCTAAAATTTAAAAACTTATCTACTAGAATTACTTTTCTCTGTTTCGGCATTAGAATGACATTATTCTCGCACTACTTTTAAGACTAGAATGGAGTTCATTCTTAAACGATTTTGAATGACATTTTGTTGTCAGCGATTGGTATGCCTGCGGTCTGACATTAAGTGTATGTTCCCTGCTGAAAGACTTTATCAGATTTGAGTATTATCGCAGTCTGCGGAATTTAAATTGATATATTTTGCATTAAACTATAATGTCAATTTCTTGTTAAATAAACTTTGAAACGTCGAATTCCCACTACTGACAAACACAAATAATTGCTGCCAACCTAACTATATTCTACCAAAAGTTTCCTAGAAATTGTCAACTATTTTTATAAAAAAATTAAAATAAATAATGTAAATGGAAGCCGAAACAGAGAAAATAGTATAAAAAACTCGTTACAGAAGGCCATTCAAGCACTCCTCCGTTCGGACACTCGCCGCTAAACGGCTCATGTCCGAATTTCGGATTCGTGCTTGAATATGTTGCCTTCTGTAACTCATGTTTTAATATACTATTTTCAGCCCTATCTAGTTACCTTTCATTTGTTTCCAAAAAGTAAGAGAATAGTTTGAAACAGAACTAAATTGCCCAATTTTCTTCATCTAGCAGATTGCGTTTATAAAACCCGTAAAAAGTTACACACATTTACCTGCTTTCCTTAAATATTGATTCTATTGTGCAACAGTAATTTTGCTTTTGTAATAACTCACCTACGTATTTATATATTTTTTTTTTGTGTTAAATGGTATAAATAACAAATTCATTTTTCTTAGTTGAGTCTTTAATATATTTTCAAATAACAAAATTGATGGATGTTTTACTAAGCCATCTCATTGTACACACTAACTAGAAGGCCATATATTTTGTAAGGCTAGTAGAACGCGATGCAGAATGTTCTTCAAAAAATATTCACAAGATTTTGTACAAAATTCCGCAAAACGAACCACGAACCAAAATTTGGGAGAAATTCTGTTTGTAAGTATACACAAATAGGTCAAAATTACGTTGACATCTATGAGACAACTGCTAAAATAATCGTGTGACTGTGGATAATGTAGAATTCTATCAAAGTTTCATAATATTAAGATGATGCATAACTTCGTAGCACTTTTATTTATTTATTTACATGAACAGGAATGTACTATGTATTCAAACAAGATAAGAGAAAGTGCGACTAGAGCTGGCGTGGCGTGATCAGGGGGAACAGTAACAATACTCTATTTTTAACACTTGAATGTGTCAAATGTATTTTTATATACTGTATAGTACATATAACGGTAATTTTTTAGTAAAAAAACAAAAATCGCATTAACAATGTTTTTCAGATATCCGCGCATATTTATCCGGCGATTAGTGCATAATCAAGAGTTTTTTGTATTTAGGTTTTGCTCCCCCTCATCCCGCAATTGGCGGGGCCTTTATCGCTTGTTTCCAAAATTACTCGTTTGCGCATCGATATGACGCAGATGTCAACAAAACTGTACAATGTACTACATTTTTCTTCCAGACTTGTGCATGACCGGATACAAAATTTTCTAAAATTCTAAACAAATTTTTTTACAAAATTCCGTGTTATTATACCAGCCTAAGAAATAAATAACTTGAAAAATTTGATCATTATATACAGGGTGTTTAATAAGTACGTTCGAATATTTTACCCATTTTTACCCACATATAGATCACATCAATACAAACAAGAAAGTCATGTTCGAAAATCAACCGTTTTCGAAATAAGGATTTTTTTAGAAAATAAATATTGCTTGTTATTTCAATAAGTTCCCCACCCATTAAAACAAATAGCCGTGTAAATGAAACATTTTAATGACAAATAATTAGGTGTTCTACATGTCCTCCTTCCATTTGTACACATCCTTCGAATCTCCGTAAAAATGAACACCACATTCTTTCAAAGATTACAGGATTCATACGAACAGTCTGGCTGGCATGTTCTATTCGTTCTCGCAATTCATTTAAATTATTCACAGGGCTTGAATAAATTAACGACTTTAAATACCCCCAAACAAAAGTCGAGCGAATTGAGGACAGGAGATCTAGGTGGCCACACAACTGGACCCCCTCGCCCTATTCACCTGCCATTGTAATTTTCGTTTAGGAAATTTCTGACCATGATCGAAACATGTGTGGGAACCCCATTGTGCATCAAGTACATTTTCATTTTATGAATGAGGGGTACATCTTCTAACAATAATGGCAAGCCATTACGCAAAAAGTCAAGATACAATTGGCGAGTCAAACGGTTAGGAAGAAAAAAAGGTCCTATCATATGGTCTCTAAAAACATCAAGCCAAACGTTAATTGAAAATCGTTATTGATGATTCGATTCAATAATATGAGCCCTAACAACTATATATTCGGACACTACTAATTTTTCTAGTAAATGGACGTAAAAGCCAACTCAAATATTTTATTGAATGTTTCTATGAACGCTTATTGCTTTAATAATATTATTGTATGTCGTTTTTAATAAAAGCTTATGATCTTTTTATATAACAATGTTTATCCATTAAAAAGTAACAATAAATGCGTAATTAATGTGGCAACTAAATGTTCGGACACTGTTCTTTTAATAAGGTGTAACATCTCCTTTGGCTTTGATTACAGCCTTAATTCTACCAGGCATGGTAGAAACGAGATTTTTACAAAATTCAGGGGTGAACGAATCCCATATTTCTTGAATTTTTGCTTGCAAGGTAGGAAGCGTACGTTGAGGATTATCACGTAATTTCTGCTTCATTTTGTGCCACAGCGTTTCAATAACATTGAGATCGGGACTATTTGATGGCCAGTCCAATACGGTAATGTGATGGTCAGACAACCATTTTTGAGTGGTTTTGGCGGTATGGCACGAAGCCCCATCTTGCTGGAATATGAAATTTCCATCCGGATGTAAGCTTTGTATGCTCGGCAACAAGCTTCTTTCTAACAAATCTTGATAATATAGTGCATTCACTGTACCCTTTATGAACGCCAGCCTTCCTAAACCGTATGCTGACATGCACCCCCAAATCATTTGTCCCTGAGGAAACTTTACTGTGCGTTTAAGGCAGTCTTTGTGGAAGGCTTCGTCTCGCGGTCTTACAACTCGTCTTCGAAAATCCCCAACGCAGATGTCGAACTTGGATTCGTTATTAAATATGATTTTATACCAATCGTCGCGAGTCCAGTTAGCTTTGTCTTTCGCCCACGCTAACCGTTTCTTTTTCTGACGGTTGGTTAAGAGTGGTTTCTCCTTAGCCTAAATAATTTGAATGCAGTAAAAGTTTTGAATGCTTGTTTTGTTTTGTATACCTTATAAAATCCAAGACCAGACTTGTGAATCCATTTTCGGCAGCATTCTCGTGAAAGTCTCAAGCCCGTTTCAGCATTCCACAGTGCACTTATTTCACGTAGGGTGGCCCTGCTTGAATTTTTACAAACTCTAACTAATCTTCGTTGTTGTCTAGGAGTTACAAGGTTGGGACGGCCAGTGCTTTTACCCTTGATGTTAATATCTGCGGTTTCTCCAAATCTGTGAATAATGTCTGCTATTGTGGATTTGGCTAAACCCAAGTTTTGAGCAATTTTACGCATAGAATTGCCCCTATGGTATTCTTTAATTACAGTTTCACGAATTAATCGCGGTGTTGGTGTCCCTCGAACCATAACTATTGATTTGTAAGACACAAAGTGCCAAACACATACCAGGAAACCATATACAGGAAAACTATATTAAACAAAATTATCGCAGCCGCCTGCCTGTAATCACGAAGAATGACTAACATGTCCGAACATTTAGTTGTCAACCAAAATACTTGTCTTTAAAACAAATTATTGTAGTAGTTCAAAAAAGGTATCACTTGTACACAACGTTTGTAAATAAGTTGAGGTACTTATACTGTACAGCATTTTTATCACAAAAGTTTTCAAAATACCTCATATGTCAAATTACAGAATATTCTTTAAGAATATGTGATGTGTCCGAATATATAAACATGGCTGTTGTGGAAATTAAAAATGCCATTTCTTGTGAAACTAGCTTTGTCAGTAAATAAGACTTTACTAACAAAGTTTGCGTTTTTCGCAACTCTTGTCAGTGTCCATCAGTAAAACACTAGACATGCAACATAATCTGGCACAATAAGAGCCTGTACCCTTTGAATATGGTATGGGTACAATTGTTCCTCACGTAACATTCTCCAAATTAGGGAAGCATTAATATTTGTTTCATCAAAAAGTCTTGCAGTACTGGTACCTGGATTTTCTTCAATCCTCCTTAAAATGTTAAGTTCTACTTCAGGAGTAGAAACTGGCCGACCACCACCACCTTTTCTTGATTTAAATGCGCCAACTTCGGATAAACATTGATGCAAATTTGTCACACGGAAGTGCCCGGTTTGGAAATGCTTCGGCATACAAGCAACATGCCGCATATGAATTACCATTGGCCTTACTATTCATGAAATGTATATCTGCCATATCCGCGTTGGTGTACATATTCCAACAACAACAATTACAATATCGACACTTACAAAAACTCAAACAAATGTTGTTTTATACATTTCTATAGCAGACGTGATAAATATGGTTTTGCACTCCTTCTCTGCGTAAATAATTTGGCTGTATCTTGAAAACAGTTGATTTTCGAACCCATATTACGACTTTTTTGTTTGTACTGATGAGATCTATAAGTGGGTAAAATATCGGAACGTATTTTTGAAACACCCTGTATATAACAATATTTCAAAATTTGTGTCTTGTCCAATTCCTTAGAAATCACTACCTTAATATTTAATACATAGATCACACCTTTGTATAACCTAATTAATAAATTTTAACATTGCCATTTTAAACTATTTTTTATAGATACAATATTTTTTGGAATTATCCTTTTTCTTCGTGCTTCTCTAATTTTTTGAGGTGATGAGTATTACCATATTGGCCCAGTAATGTCGAAAAGCTTCTGCATTAGTAAATAAAAATTTTATTTTTCTATTTAACTATGCATTTTCTATCAATTTAAATGACAATTTTTATCAATAGGAAGCCTATTGAAGGCTTCTGCACTCAAGGTTGTGATCAGTTATAAAGTAATCCTATTACCACACCTGCATAACGTCATACACTACAAACAGTTGCTATTTAAGTTCTGTACCTACTACACTAATGTTGTAAGAGTAATTAAACCTGATAGCTACTGATTAAACATATTTTTTCAGGCACCGTTCGGAGATTTCTTGAACAGCATGGAAGTTCACTAGACACAGTGGTATTTGCTGTGGGAAGTTCAGATTTAGGAATTTATGAAATATTACTGCCTTTATATTTTCCCCGCTCTAAACTTGAAGAAGACGCTGCTCGCTGGCAGCTTCCTACTGACGTTGGTGGACCTGACGGTGAACCTTTAATACCCGATCGACAAATCCGCATAATTGACAATCCACAACATACATTACACCGTAAGTATTTTTGCCAAAGAGAACAAAGACATTTATGGTATTTGTTTTCAAAATTACCTATCTCTCACAATAGTGGTAACTGTTTTGTAATAAAGTATGTGTTTTAATGTCTCAATTTGGTGTACTTACTGTATGTAAGGTAATCTATTATTTATTGGTATACAGGGTGTCCCAAAACTGCTGGGACATTAAGTTTGCAATAATAATATCGGTTATTAGTGTTTGAGTAAACATTTTTTTTCTTCGAAACTATACGAATTACGGAGTTTTACAAGAGTCAAAAAATGAAGCTAATGAATAAGTCTTCACCTTAAAAAAAAACATAGAATCGTATCATCATCCTTAAAAAAATTCTGAACAAATTTATCAGGGGGTGGGGGTGGTTTTAACCCTTCTCCAATTTTCTTTGGGTTTCTTTTGTTACTGAAAGTAGTGGCTTCCTTTGAAGTGCCCAGGTACCAAATTTCATTAAAATTGGTTCACACGTTTCTGAACAGCATACAAAAATGTGAGTTTTTAAGTAAACTTTGAACTCCTCTCATGGGCAAACGGTACATTTTGGTATACGACAAAGTTGGGTCCAATCGACTTCTTTTGACCTCTAGAATACGTGGTAGCTCTATGTCCCAGGAGTTTTGGGACACCCTGTATATTATTATTGGTACATATATATCTTCATGTATACCGAATTACAAAGAAAGTATTTAAAAATGTGACATGAGGAAATTTCAAAGACTATTAAATTATTCCTCTGTAATCATAACCTACTGCATACTCTTTAAATACAAGAACAGCCTCATTTTGTAATGAAAATATCTGGGCTAAAATCATATACACCACTATTTTTGTCTTTACGTAGTAAAATAGTTTTTTGTGGCTAATTTTGTAAAATCATAAGGTAAATTGTCCAAAAATTATGCATTTCTGGTGTAAATTAAGGTGACAGCAGTTTTATTGGTTTAAATGGAATGATAGCTCATTTTTTATAGATTTCCATAGAGGTTTGAATGCTTTTCCTAGACATATATAATTAGTAATGAGAATATTTCGGATTTTGGCCATCAGAAGGCTTTAATGTAGTATTTCATACCGGAATTAAGTAAATTATTTTTTTTTAGAATTTATTTATAAAGGGAATATACAAGGGTTGCCGTTTATATTTCGGGATTAGATAACAAAAACAAATATTTATCATCGAAAATGGCTTTATTGTTTTTCAAAATATTCTCTATGAAGGTCAATACACTTTTGCATGCGTGTGAACCTATTTTCGAAGCAGTTGCAAAACATGCATTTTGAACTCATCAACCACTTCTTCAGGTGTCGAAAAACGTTGACTTTGCAATTTATTTTTGATTTCGGGAATAAAAAGAAGTCAAGTGCCAAATCAGGACTATACGACGAATGACGTATCAAATCGACGTTTTGAGTGCTTAAAAAGTCACTTGTTCGAGCCGATGTGTGAGAGCTCGCATTGTCGTAGTGGAGAATGATAGTTTTCGGCGGTTGGTTTTCCTTATTTCTCCAAAGACTTGTAGCAAACAAATGGTTCTGTACCATTCAGAATTGACAGTTCTACGTTGCACCAATGGTACGGTTGAGACATGTCCAGTTTTTCCGAAAAAGCAGGCGAAGTAGTTCAAGCACGAACGACTTTTGTTGGATTTGCTTCGCCTGGGAAGACCTATAAAGTTGACTGCTGTCTTGCGACCAATTGACACGAGCTTGTTTTTGAGCGATTGTCAAATTATGTATATTCCAACGCAAACAAATCTTTTTATGGCCAAATGCTCATGCAATATTGAATGTATGCTGGTCCCACTAATGTCCAAGGATACCTCAATCTCACGATAAGTCACGTGACGATCTTGCAGTATGAGTTCACGCACCGCATTAATGTTTTTCGGAATAACGACTTTCACGAAATTCGTTGTTGAGCGAACTATGGCCACGATTAAATTCAGTAAACCATTGATAAACACTGGTCCTTGATGGTGCTTCATTGCCAAAAATCGAATGAAGTTCATCGATGCACTGTTGTTGAGTTAATCCACGTCGAAAGTTGTAAAAAATAATCGCACGAAATGTTCACGATATAATTCCATTTTTTGTCTGATATGAATTTTTCAAGTTACTGTAAACAACATAAATAGCGCGCTCGTACGTCCGAACGCTCTGAGTACCTACATACAGGGAATTTTTCTTTTTAGTATACATTGCCTATGTATACTTTTAAAAAGAACGCGTCAATTTCGCCTATTATGTAGGCAACCAACTATACAGGCAACTGAAGCATGCTGTGACCAAAACAATCAAATTAATTCAATGTTAAAAAATTAAATTAATCTTTATTTAGTGTCTTATTACATTTTTTATACAACCATGTACAGTAAAGACGAAAAAGTGGAAATTCTAATGTGGTATCAGAATGGTAACAGCTTAAGAATTGTGAGAGATTTATTTTCAGTAAAATATCCAGAAAGACCTATTCCTTGTATTCGAACCATACAAACAATTGTTAGAAAATTTAAATCAGAGGGATGCGTAATAAATTCCCATAAAATAAGAACTAAAAGTAATCACGATTTAACCGAAGAAATGAAATTAAATATTTTATACTACGTTGAAGAAATCATAATTAATAGTTATAACAAAAAATAATAATTAAAAAAAGTTTGCGATGACCGGGAATTCATACTCAACTATAGTGACGTTGCCTTCTGATTTTTAGTTGTCGGTATAGTTGGTAGCCTACACAATAGGCGAAATTGACGCGTTCTTTTTAAAAGTATGCATAGGAAATGTATACTAAAAAGAAAAATTTCCTGTATATCATCAAAAATGTCATATTTTACGGTGAGACGTCAGTTGCCAGATAGCAGCACTAGGGCTGCCCAATCCCAAAATATAAAAGGCAACCCTTGTATAATGACAGTTATTTTTAAAATTTCACAAAAATTATACATTTTGAGGGTTTATCGGAATTGATTATTGTTACTGTTTCAGCATATGATTCCTATACTGTCTGAAAGAAGGCACAATCTATTATTTTGAAGCATAAAAGCACTACTACAAACCAATTAAATGTTTGATGACACTGAGTGAGAGAAAAGATTGAGGATTCGTTAAACTTATTTTAAAAATTTATGTAAAAATCGACTACTACAGATTTATAATAGGAATGAAAAATACTTAATAGTTTAATAATTTTTAATAGTTTTGAGTTTAATAAATTGCCACTAAAGGGTGAGGTCCGAGGAAATGCTACAAACCTCTTTTTCTATTGGAGTAACACTTATAAAATAAATTTAAAATTTAGAATTATGTTAAAGGAATAAGAACACTGCATGGTAGAATTAAACTACATTATTATAATATTTTTCTATTTCGGTTTTATAAAGCCGTTCTAAGCGCACTGTTTTAGCTTAAAAACAGTACGTTAAGGAGGCCTATAATCGTACTGTTTTTAGTTTGTTTTTTACGATGTTGGTAGTTCAATTTGAATTTGAAAGTTTGAAATGTCAGTTTCAGCCACTTGTCAGTGCTGCCATAAGTGTTTATAAGAACTCCCTAGTAATCGATTTGACGTAAAATTTTCTACATAAATTTATTTAAAATACTCTTAAACTTCCTCAATAGAAAAAATAATATAAAGAACACGTTTCATAAGACCACTTGTCGCACTCGTCCGTTGAAAACCTCGACGCTTCGCGTCTCGTTTTTCAAACTTGGACTCGTGCGTTAAGAAAAGGCCTTATGAAACTAGTTCTTTAATATACTATTATATTGTATGTTAAACTATTAAATTATTAAAATGGCAAACTGTGTTATTTCATAATTTTATTTTTCTTCTTATTCATGAACGTTTCTAAACTTTGATTTATTAGAAGGACAATACAATAATTTTGCAGATCAACTATTTCACTGCAAAAAATTGTGTAAGTGTATTAAAACCATGAAATACGGCTGATAGGTTGTTAAAAAAAGAAAATGTTCTTTATTATTTAATTTTCATCCTATAATCAACTCATTAAATTCTAGTAACAGAGAGAAACAAATTAATCACTTTCTGTATTCCTGTTCTGTATACGAGGCTGTTTCAAATGAAATCCAGATTGCGTCGTTAACTAAGTTAAATACATTCCCTACTACCAATAATAAAAATAATGACTTACTTCACACATTAAGGGAGGACATGATTTGATTATTAAGCGTCTGGAAACACAAGACAAATTTAATTTCTCAGTTGACAGCTATGGCGTCACTTCAAAGTTGCACCACCGAAGAAATGCGTTCTGTGATAAGATTTTTAACTATAGAAGGAGTGAAATCTTCTGAAATTCATTCAAGAATGCTGAAGGTGTACGGAAGTAGCTGTTTAGCTGGTTCGAGTGTGTTTGAATGGGTAAAAAAGTTTAAAAGCAGCACCGAAACTGTGAAAGATGCACCACGACCAGGACAAGCAAACCGTGTAATCACTGGAAAGAACACTACAACTCTGCAGGAGTTCATTTTACAAAACAGACGCATACAACTAAAAGAAATTGCTTCAAAAATTAATGTGAGTATCGGTTCTACACATAATATTGTTTTTGAGCAGTTGAAATACAGAAAAGTTTGTACGAAATGGGTCCCTAGGCAATTAACGCTTGAACTTAAACAAAGAAGGATTGAAGCTTGTACTGTTCTAATGTTACGTTATGAAAAAAAGGGAGCTGCCTTTTTAAATCGTATAGTGACTGGTGATGAATCCTGAGTCACCATTTTCAGCCAGAATGTAAGCAATCATCAAAAGAATGGCGGCACTCAGCATCACCAAAATCCAAAAAATTTAAAGCTGCTCCATCGGCTGGAAAGGTAATGTTGACTGTGTTTTGGGATAAGAAATGAGCACTTGTAGAAGATTACAAGATGAAGGGTACCACAGTCAATAGTGCATGCCTATTAAAAGATAAACTGAAGCCAGCTATTAGGACAAAACGACGCGGATTTCTGTCAAAAGGTGTTTTGCTCCAACACGACAATGCTCGGTCGCATAGCTCGATGGAAACCAAGGCAGTAATAGAAAAACTTAGATTTGAAGTTATTGAACATCCTCCGTATTCTCCCGATCTAGCACCAATCGATTAACCATATGTTTGGAGTACTTAAAAGAGATTTAAGTGGGCTGCATTTTCCGGATGATGAGAACGTGAAAAATGCGGTGCATGAGTGGTTGCGCACAAAACCAAAATAATTCTTCTCCGATGGAATAGAGGCTTTGGTTGACAGATGGAAAAGGTGTATTAAGAGGCAGGGGGGCTATATAGAAAAGTGATAACATTTTTTTGTCAATTCAGTTATTAAATAAACAAATATAATCACAATCCGGATTTCATTTGAAACAGCCTCGTAGAAGCAAATTTATACATTAAAGGAGAAACTGTTGAACAAGTAGATTCCTTTAAATACTTAGGTAACAACATCAATAGGCAGAATGAATCCAAAAAAGAAATAATATCAAGAATAGAACAAGGTAGGAGAACGTTCATGAACATGAAAACTCTTTTCAGTAGATCAGACCTGAGCTTGGAACTTAGAACTCGTATGATTTTAGATGGTATATCTTCCCCATTTTGTTATATGGATGCGAAAGCTTGACGCTAGATCCAACCACTGAGAAAAGATTAAATGCTTTCGAAATGTACTTATACAGACGAATGCTATGTGTTTCATGGATGCAAGGAGTAACCATTGACGAAATTCTAATACGAATGAATAAATAGAGAGAACTAATCAACACCATCAAAGAAAGAAAAACACAATACATAGGGCATGTGATGAGGGGCGAACGATACGAGTTACTGAGACTTATCATAGAGGGAAAAATCCAGGGACGACGATCAGTAGGAAGACGCCAAAACTCTTGGTTAAAAGATCTGAGAAGATGGTTCGGGTGTTCATCCGCAGAAATCTTCCGAGCTGCAGTTTCTAAAACCACAATAGCCATTTGGATCGCCAACCTTCGACAGGAGACGGCGGCGACATAAGAAGAAGAAGAAGAAGCCCCATTTAGCCTATTAATTCTAAATACAGCGTATTTTTGTTTTTGTTTCGTTTAAATAACGCATACGGCCGTTATTGTTGTTTTTGATTAAGCAAGATCTAGGACGCGTTTTCCAAGCATCTTTTTGCATTTAAGCCATTTTAGACCATTGAGCCAGCGGTTATGCGTGGATCCCTGGAGTTCTATAAGAACTTGGAAAGGGTTGCACATAAATAATTACTAAGTAAACTAAAATGTATGCACTACTATAAAAAGTTTAAAATTTTACCTCGATATTGGGCGTGATATTCTTGTAAGCAATTTTATACTGAAAAATTCGATTGTAAGTGCTTCGTATAATCGTATTACCGCGAAAGCAATTGTTTTGTAATAGTTGTAAATAAAACCCAAGAAAACTCCAAAATCACGCTAAATAATAAATACCGCCTGAGAATACAATTGTTGATAGTTAGCTATCAACGGACTGAGGAATCTACATTGCCGCTATTCAAAGTCAATACATACGTTTATGTTAACAAAATTTATAATCGGCCTGCATGACAGCCTCTTATTTAATTCTGTGCCCATCGGTATAAGATGAATGGATGTGATTTTCAAAAATGAATTGAAAACGATATCTGAATCGTCTTGTATCATAAGCTTTATACTAGGTGTGCTGAAATCTTGGTGCATTTTGAGGTGTACTTTTTATTAATTTTTAAGTTTTACCTGACTATAAGAAATTTTTTAGATACTTTAGCTTGAAAAATTAAGTTTACTTTTAATTGTTCTAATCTACGCTAGTGATTAATAACGACTCAAAAATATAGGTATTTCAGAGTGCAAGAGCGCATTGAAAAGAAAGCCAGATGTAATATATGAACTACCTTTTCTCTATTCTGTAATAGTGCACTTAGTACGAAAACTAATAAAAATGCACTTTAGAAAGCTGAGCATTGTTTAGTAACAGCAACAGTTTCACGAAATTTCTTTCAAGCCGTCTATCTTCAAAACTAACCTGTTATGGACATATTGGAGCTTACGTCTTACTGAAAGTAATAGTAAAGAGAGAATATAATATCTAAAAATGATATTATACAAGGCGTTTAATAATAATAATAATAATAATAAATTTGTCACGTATTCTGTTCTTCAGTTACTTAGCAATATATTTCGTAAAATATGATTCTGTTTCTACCAAACATTTATGCAAATAAAATTGCTCATGAATACTAAAATACAGATTATGAATGCGTAAATATTAAATAATGAGGATCAGTTAAAACCCCCAGATAATATTGCCAAAATTTCGAGAATATCTGCTAGCAAAAACATGATATTTCAAATGTCCTTCTGAAATCTTCTAAAGCTTACGTTAAAAATAGATGAACAACATCTGTTAAAGATTGTTATAATTGATGGCCAATTAAAGTGAAATATAACTTCCAGCTAAGGTACGCAACTTTACCTTTGATTCTTTTAAGAGTTCACCAGCATTTACTATTCTATTTGATATAAGCGACAGAAGTAACTACTCGAAGAACAATTAAGTAGTGGAATAACCTCTAACGTAATTAGGTACCTATTGAAAGTAAAAGTTTGTTCTACGAAGCTGTATTAGATATGCACGTTTGAAGTTTTTAAGACAACAGAACAATCTACATATTATCCGATTATTATCAAGTTTAAACAATTTTACATTTATAAAGCTGCTATTAACATTATTAACATTTTCAAGGGTATATATACACATACATTTTATTTTGGGGAATGAACACCGGAAGAGAAGATACGAAGGTACTATTTGACATTTGCAAATTTATAAAATTAAGTCCTCAAAATAAAAAAATATTACTTTGCCATTTGTTACTATAAATAAAATAATATACATTACAAATATAAAATATAAGTGAAACAGTTTGACTAAGTATTCCTATACTTTAAACATATTTACGATTGTAGTGCAAGGCAATGGCAAACTAGACCTGGCCTGGCGAGGTATTCTGCCTAGTAAATCTTCTCTGGAGTAGAAGTGTTTACGCTTCGCCTGGTGCGGAGCCCACGTTAAGCTGTAGGTCCTCTATGTCTGTGGTACTTTAAAACGCGCAGCACAGACGTAGGAGAGAATATCGCTACATGTTGTAAGAGATAAAGCACCCGAAGAAGAAGAATATTGTAATAATTTGTAATTGAATAAAAAATAACAGGTTGTATTTTGTATTCATAAAATCATCTTGTTGAATCTCACTTGACTTTTGATCGGTTAAAAACTTAATTCCTAGTAGTAGCGGGTAGATATTCTTCTACAATCCCAGCAGATGATAGATCTACTTCAGGGTTAGCGACCCTGCCCACGTGAGCACTGGATTTTCCACACCCCCTACCTTGCGGGAGTCATGACCCAACCTCAATCCTATACTATACAGGGTGTCCCAAAACTCCTGGGACATAGAGCTACCACGTATTCTAGAGGTCAAAAGAAGTCGATTGGACCCAACTTTGTCAT
>JABXWE010020169.1:0-24812 GCA_014611495.1 Limonius californicus | reverse complement strand
TCCTTCCGTGTTTCTGCAATAAATGTAGCAAACATCTTATTTGGTAGTTTTCGTCCTACATTATGTCTCTGCCATTTGACCAACTTCTGATCCCAGGTTGTTTTTAAAGCTTTAAAGACTGCAAGGTCAAGGGGTTGTAATAAATGAGTTGTATGAGGTGGTAACTTGAGGATTGTTATATTTTCTTGCCTAGTCAGCTCTATAACTTCTGTGCTAACATGGGTCGAATGTCCATCATATATAATCAGCACTGGTCGTTCTGTGCCTACAGCAGGAATTACTGTATTTCGAAAGTAGTAGAAGAATATATTAGAGTCCATCCACCCTTTTTACTAGCAGCGTAAGATAGCCCAGGGAAGACATCGTCGGTAGTTTGCCAATGGTCCCAAACATTAACACCTCTAAAAATGATCAATGGTGGTCCCTTTCCTCCAGCAGGACTAGCCAACATTGAGACAGTTGTATTTTCACGACCAGGAGTACTAGTAATACGAGAACAAGGATGTCCTCGTTTACCAACAACTTTTGTTTTACTTGGATCAATGGAAAAACTACCTCATCAAGGTTCCCAATTAAAGAAGGCTTATCGTGAAGTTGTAAATTATCTAGAGTTTGTTTTAGAAGCTTAAAGTATCCATATATTATGAATGGATCTGTGGCTTTCTTCTGTGCAAATTCTAAAATTGTGGTACCTTCAGGCTTAAACAATGTTTTAATTTAAATCCCAGAAACCAGTCCGTCCCTGGTTTCTTATCTTTAAATGATATCTCTATTTTATACTTCTTTACAAACTCGGAAACTAACTGTAATATTTCCTTTTTTCTAAGGTTGTAATGTTTTGTGCTAATTCACGCTCTTGATTCCAACTAAGAACAGTTATCTCCCTTTAGCTTGCTTTTTGCTCCTCTAATACCTTTCAATCGATTGTATAGTGTACAATACGGAACATCATACCTTTTGGATGCTCTATAGACGGTTATCCGACCCGCTTGGGCATCTCTGAGAGCTGCTTGTAGGTCTTCGGAAGAATACTTTGGGTCCGGGCACTTTCTCTTGTAATTTCGCACCATTTTTGATAACTGAAAATTAGTATGGGGTAAATGTTAAGTACAAGGGGTAATTGTGATAGTACTTATACATTATTATACAGTATTACAACTGCCCCGTTCACATGTTTTCAAGGGGCAAATGTAATATAGGTAGTTACTAAAAACGCAGTATTTACCTTGCCAATTCCACTTAAAAGAATAATAACTACACACTTTTAATAACCTTCTGTCAATTTGCTCTAAATTTCACTAAAATTGCGAATTAATGATATACGTGTTGCATTCGTAGTTCAACCTAAAATGCGTAGATCTGGTGCCGGACAGCTGTTCGCTGACCCGGTCGGTAAATTCAGTTTCTAACCAACCCAGAAAAATCGTTAATGTCTATTTTGACGGTAGGTGGCATGAAACATCAATTTTTAAATATAATAGAGTAATTACAACCTGTTATCACATTTCCCCCATTTTGACATTTATCCCACTTCACCCTATCTAGTAATTTGGACATTGTCACGGAACGATTGGTGAAGTATGTAGGAATTTGCTGAGGCAATATCCACAATTCTAAAAAAATATAGCCATTGGCCAAAGTCTAGTCCTTCGGCTGCACGAATATGTAGTGCATTTCTCATCCATTGAAGGTTTCGCTCGTTCCATGCTGCTGGATTGTTCCGGTTAGTGAGAGAGAGATACGTGTTCAATGTCACTTGGCGCGATTTCACTGAAAAAACAAATCGCTTCAAATCTCTTTCATCCGCGCACTAAACGTTCTGGGCACATAACCTATTGTTAATAAAACAATCAATGAGAGAGATTTGTAAAGAGGTTTTAATTAAACACATACGTTGCAATTATATTTTACAGGTAAACTTTACAAGAGAACCACCTACTTGAAGCGTTTTAACAGAAACTGTGGTTTCTTACATCTTACCAACTCACAAAAAGATAGTCAAGTTATAAAACAAAATGTTACTAACTAACAATAGAATCCACTGTTGTATTTCTAATTAATATTTGCATTTTTTAACAAAAAGTATTTTAAGTAGTATTCAAACTACTAAGTATTCGAATACTTACCCAGCTCTGAGTGGTACAATTCCACACTTTCTAAAGCCTGAAATTAAGTTCTGACTTTTTTAATCTAACGCATCAGTGTACAACTGTTTCAACAATTTTGCAAAATGATTATTTCGCCCAGTTCCAAAGTTCTGACCATCGGGCGTTTGTTTCCAAACTCGAAGAATGTGTCTCCAAGCCAGCTTCGTGGGATGAAAATACGCTACATCTAGCGGCTGAGTAAGGTGCGTGCAATGAGGGGGGAGGCACACAAAACAAATTTGATTGTCTTGACAAGCTTTAATGACACTAATACTTATGTGGGAACTCAAATTATCCCCTATGAGGACTTTATCACCGGCCTGTTTCTTTAGTCTACGCAATACGGCGGAGAAAAACTAGTCCTCGAAAATTGCGGCATCAAACCATCCGCTTCTTGATCTATTATACCTACAACCCTTAGCCCCCCCCCCACTTCTTTGTAAATTCTCAAAATAGGAGTCAATTGTAGCTTCATCGCTGGCAGCACGCTCTCGCTTAATATTACTACAAACTCTGGTAGTTAGGTCAGGGTGTCGCTTTAAAAATAATTTTCCCCACTCATATCCGGGCATATTGTCATTTGTTTGGAACTCCATAACCTTACGACCTTGTCTGTCCAGATAAGCTTTCATAATACAGCGCAACTCAAATTCTGAAATCGGAAAACCAAATTCAGATAACTTTTTTACGTGTTCAACCACTATGGTTTCTTCTTCTGGCGAAAAAATCATTTGTCGTCCCGGTTTTTTATCAAAGCGACCCTTTAATTTGTTTTTTAACGTACTTCTTGGAATACCGTAGTACAATGAAACCGCCCTTTGTGTTTTAGAGCCCTTATCTAATATCTTCTAAACATTGCTGTAGGGTTTCCTGTGAGTAATCCGCATATTTGCGGCTACCAAGTTGCCGGACTCGATTTCTTGGCATTTGTGTTGATTATACTCTGGAACATGAAACAAACAGAAGTGCAAAAGCAATTAAAATTACACAGAAAATTTTTTCTTTGATAAATTTGGACTTTGGGGCAACATTGGCCCAGGGCCAAAGTTGCCCCAAAACCACCATACAAATGTACTTAAAATGTAAATCATAACATATCTGCACGACTGATAATATTCCGTTAAAATCATTCATACTCCTTCTTGCTGACTAAATACAGAAATCAAATAACTACTTACCAAATTTTTAAGACGATTGTGACTTTCCACACGCACAAAAGTTTGCAGATTTCAAAAACTCCTGTTGCAACCAATAATATAAAAAACGACAGTGCTGACACCACAATAATATTTTTGAAGTTCTCTGACTACTCAGTTTGTTAGCTGATATAGCCATCTACACTGCCACAACGTTGGTTCTATTCTTCTGAGCATAGAAATCCTAATATAAAAACAGAAATCTTTTTTTTCGTTTGGGCCAAAGTTGACCTTAAGGGCCAAAGAAACCTCATTCTACGGTAGGTTAAAAGTTGAAAATTCCACCCTGATAACAGTTTAAAAAATGTGCTGGGAAAACATATTATGAAAACTTAAATAAATCACATCATCAAAATCCCACTGCTAGCAAAAGAGAGAGAAAAGTGGATAATGTAAAGTCTCAGATATAACTTCAGTAGTAATAAGAAAAGCTTTAATCCGTAACCACAGACGTGAAATTTGAATCACACTACAACAGACGTAGGGTCCCTCAGACGGTTTCTTCTAAAATACATATAATAAATGACTGATCTACTTCATTTTTGAAAACTTTACTGCACTAGTAGCCATTGTAGGTCAACTAAACTTATATTGAAATGGTTTTGATAGGTTTAAACTAAAACACGTTCAACTTATAAACGCATTTATTACATGTGTGACAAAAGCTTGCAATTATGACAGTATTCAAAGAATGCATGGAAAATACAAAACTAAATTAAAAAAACTATAGGTACTCTATTAACAAAATTATTAATTATAGAGGTAACTTACATAGACAAAGCTGATATATTAGCGATAAAATAAAATTTGTTGAAAACTGCAAGTCACATTATGGCCATATTTTATAAATATCACAGTCTCTGCATATTTTCCTAGTGCATTCCCAACAGACTGGATGTTTGCACATGCTACAAAACTAAGAAGTTCTTTTTTTCTTTACAGGACATATTTTGCAGGTCTTCCTTACGGCTTTGACTTTATATACTTTATATAAAGTCAAAGCTTACGGCCAGTTTCTCTTCTTCGCGTATGCACGTTCTTACTTCACGACTTACGCCAGGATTTTTTAATCTGCGTTCCATCACTGGACTACTTAGCTGCATTGCTAATTTCTTCACATAGTTATAGGGTGAAGTGGGGTAATTGCGATATATAATTTGATGAGTGTAATTTCAAACATCATTCAAAATTTGAATTTTATTCAAAAAATTCCCAAATAATTACTGAATGATCTTTGATTACCTATAAAATGATGCCAATAATTAAAACAGTCAAATTATTTTTGTGCTAGATGTTGTCACTCTATCACTTTTGCCCCTGGGGTTGGGGGAAATGTGATAATGGACTCTCTCTTGCTGTAAGCTTTTCAATAGATGTGTGTATGGGGTAAATGTAAAAAAGAATTGTTTTCTGAAGATTTTGTTGTTTGAATTATTTTATTAATGTCAAAAGTAACGACGTAGTTAAAATTTAAAAACATTTTCTTAAAATTAACGGAAACAAAATTATATTCTAATGAATATTTTACGTAACAGGAACGTTTAATTACAAATGTTAGGCAATTAATGGATGTTGTATCCATCGAACTTTATTGGAAAGGTCATTCCAGAGCCCCTTCGATAGTTTTTTGGCTCTGGAAGAATCTTTAGTATATTCGTGCAATCGACCATGTCTTCATCATATACATTAGGCCAAACAAATTTAAGTTTTTTAAATCTTAAAAACCTAACACACCACTCATCACAGTCCCCTTTTTGAATGACTTTACCAACAAAATGTTTTATAGTCCTTTTCATTGGATATTGCACTAACACCCACTTGTCGACTTCAATAGTTTGATTTTCATTGGAATATTCTTCTCCAAGTTCTTCTACTAGGTTTTGAATATCTTGTAAGAAATCTTCCTCATTATCTGATTCTTCATAATTTATTAATTCATCACTGGATTCACTAGATGAGTCAGAAACAATTGTTACTATCTTCTGAGGAACTTTTTTCTCATCTGCTCGTATTTCCACATCCAGGTTTCTTTGCGCTGTAATAACTTGAGCTCCAGATGCCAACTTTCTCTTTGTAATTTTTGGCGTGACTTAATGCTGTCTAACGCATTCAAGCAAAAGGTTCTTAAAAGATGGCGATTCCCTTGAGGTTGAGGGTATTGGATCACCAGCCGTAGTCGATGAACCTGTACATTGGAGTTATGTGAGTCCCAACGTTTTAAAGCTTCAATATCAAATTTTTCTCTTGGCACGACTTCGTTACTAAATGGCATAATATCCGCCTTTCGAAACCCATTTATTATAACACTTTCCTGCGTCTCCTTCCGTGTTTCTGCAATAAATGTAGCAAACATCTTATTTGGTAGTTTTCGTCCTACATTATGTCTCTGCCATTTGACCAACTTCTGATCCCAGGTTGTTTTTAAAGCTTTAAAGACTGCAAGGTCAAGGGGTTGTAATAAATGAGTTGTATGAGGTGGTAACTTGAGGATTGTTATATTTTCTTGCCTAGTCAGCTCTATAACTTCTGTGCTAACATGGGTCGAATGTCCATCATATATAATCAGCACTGGTCGTTCTGTGCCTACAGCAGGAATTACTGTATTTCGAAAGTAGTAGAAGAATATATTAGAGTCCATCCACCCTTTTTACTAGCAGCGTAAGATAGCCCAGGGAAGACATCGTCGGTAGTTTGCCAATGGTCCCAAACATTAACACCTCTAAAAATGATCAATGGTGGTCCCTTTCCTCCAGCAGGACTAGCCAACATTGAGACAGTTGTATTTTCACGACCAGGAGTACTAGTAATACGAGAACAAGGATGTCCTCGTTTACCAACAACTTTTGTTTTACTTGGATCAATGGAAAAACTACCTCATCAAGGTTCCCAATTAAAGAAGGCTTATCGTGAAGTTGTAAATTATCTAAAGTTTGTTTTAGAAGCTTAAAGTATCCATATATTATGAATGGATCTGTGGCTTTCTTCTGTGCAAATTCTAAAATTGTGGTACCTTCAGGCTTAAACAATGTTTTAATTTAAATCCCAGAAACCAGTCCGTCCCTGGTTTGTTATCTTTAAATGATATCTCTATTTTATACTTCTTTACAAACTCGGAAACTAACTGTAATATTTCCTTTTTTCTAAGGTTGTAATGTTTTGTGCTAATTCACGCTCTTGATTCCAACTAAGAACAGTTATCTCCCTTTAGCTTGCTTTTTGCTCCTCTAATACCTTTCAATCGATTGTATAGTGTACAATACGGAACATCATACCTTTTGGATGCTCTATAGACGGTTATCCGACCCGCTTGGGCATCTCTGAGAGCTGCTTGTAGGTCTTCGGAAGAATACTTTGGGTCCGGGCACTTTCTCTTGTAATTTCGCACCATTTTTGATAACTGAAAATTAGTATGGGGTAAATGTTAAGTACAAGGGGTAATTGTGATAGTACTTATACATTATTATACAGTATTACAACTGCCCCGTTCACATGTTTTCAAGGGGCAAATGTAATATAGGTAGTTACTAAAAACGCAGTATTTACCTTGCCAATTCCACTTAAAAGAATAATAACTACACACTTTTAATAACCTTCTGTCAATTTGCTCTAAATTTCACTAAAATTGCGAATTAATGATATACGTGTTGCATTCGTAGTTCAACCTAAAATGCGTAGATCTGGTGCCGGACAGCTGTTCGCTGACCCGGTCGGTAAATTCAGTTTCTAACCAACCCAGAAAAATCGTTAATGTCTATTTTGACGGTAGGTGGCATGAAACATCAATTTTTAAATATAATAGAGTAATTACAACCTGTTATCACATTTCCCCCATTTTGACATTTATCCCACTTCACCCTATCTAGTAATTTGGACATTGTCACGGAACGATTGGTGAAGTATGTAGGAATTTGCTGAGGCAATATCCACAATTCTAAAAAAATATAGCCATTGGCCAAAGTCTAGTCCTTCGGCTGCACGAATATGTAGTGCATTTCTCATCCATTGAGTACACTCCCCCCTTCGTCAAATTATAGTGTGCTATAATCTCTGGCATTCCAGTATCAGGATCTGTGCTCTCATTATGGCGCATGGATGATACCAAAACCACAGCCCTATTTTTCTTTTGAACGTGAGAAAACAATGTCATATCTTTAGTATAGCCATATATGTAAGAGCCCACATCCCTTTTTTTGTTGGGAAGAAACTGTGGTGGGATCCTTTTCGTTTTCAACACATTTACTACCTCTATGGATGAAAACCAATTGCCGGCGGTAATGTTCTGATTTGTGCCAAAGATAGGTTTGGCAAGACGAATAACAGACTGGGTTGGCTTGGAGTACCTTTCCTCATCATCCGACAAAGTATGTCCATCGCTGTTTTTGCCGACATAAATGTCAGCATTTGGTAGATATCCCGTTCTAGCGTCAGTTAAAGCCATAACTTTTAAGCCATACTTACATAGCGTATTGGGCATATACATCTTAAATTTGCATCGCCCACGTAATGACGCTAGCATTTCGTCAATACACGCACAAGTGCCAATTGAATATGTGGATTTACAGTTCCTAATAAAGATTTCAAAAATTTCGGAAATAGAAGCCGGAGGATATATTTTTCTTCGTTCAAATCGGGTCTCGGGGTCATCAAATCGTAAACATGATAAAATCAATGCGAACCTGTTTGAATTTGTTATACACCGAAAGATGTCCCGTCCTGAATCGTCAGTGGCGAATATGGATCGTATATCCTCAGCATTAGATTTGAGAATTGAAGTTAGTAGAAGCGCACCTAGAAAAGCTCGCAGCTCTGTGAGGTCTAGCTCACGCGGATCACTACTTTTTTGGTTTTTGAATCGTGATCTTTATTTGGCTATTTTCACATTTGTCCATAGCAAAATGATATTCAAAATATCATCCGTGAACAACATGCTCCAGGTAGCTAAAGGGTCAGAATTTGCTTCAAAATTATTTTTCAAACCAGGACATTTGACAACAATATTATGCTGTAAAGTGCGAGTATTTTTGCAGAAAGCAGGATCCATAGACCATTTAGAACGATTTTTTCCATAAAAATATCTCGTATTACTGACATCAGACGTATTCGGCAGATTTGGTTAGTCTTCAGATGGATCAGTATCTTCATTTTCAACTTCTATTTCTCTCTCACTATCGTGCTCTCTCGGAATAAAATCTCCGTCAGATTCATCATCACTGTAGTCGCTAAGGTTTCTTCTTCTGCCCATTTTAGCAGAGTTTTCTCAAAATCAGGATCACCAAATTTGACTCTTTTTGAGGGCCCGGGAAAATCTTTATTACTCATTACAGAAGCCTAATAAAAAACTAAAATCTATAAATTTATCGGTTTGAAAATAATCACGCTTATACAGACCTAGCGTCGCACAGACACCCTCAGAGAAATTTAAATTTTTTATAAAGCAATTAATACACGAACTGACCTAACACTGCGGCTATTGGCTCACTACTGACAATGCTGAAGGTAGAGAGAGAGACACCGCTACAAAAATGCAAATGGGGGAGAAACCACAAAACCAGCATCCAGAGTACGTCTCAGAGACGTCAAATCTGCGGTTACTGGTTAAAAATCATGAAAATGGAAAAGCTCCAGGTGGAGATGAAATAATTATAGAAGCTGTAAAACCTGGAGGACCACAAGTGCTAATAGAATTACAAAAACTTTTCAACCCATTGAGAGAGGAGAAATCCCGGACCTCTGGAACAACGCAATACTTATCTTATCTTATTATACAAGGAAAATCAACGTAGGTTCATTCCCCACAAGGGGCGGGCCGCTATAAGGATCAGTTGGGTTCCGCACCGAAACCCTAAGCTCCTCTTCCGCAAGTAATTGGAATGTAAGGATAGGAACGATCAGGAAAATTGGATAATGGAAATTCATGGATGATGATATTGTCCCAGAATGTACTTGTATAACCAAGGAAAACCACGAAAAACCGGAGTCAGAACTGATGGCCCGGGGTTCGAACCCAAGACCTCTCGATTGAAAGGTAAATAAATGCTCTACCGCTGAGCCACGTTCCTCTGTTTATTATACAAGAACGGACGCCGCACACTTAGACAACTACAGACCAATAAGTATATTACCCCAAACCAAGGATATTATAAAGAGGGAATGCGGCATTTACACGACGATGTGAAGCTACTTAGGGACACCAACTATACTGAATATAATGCACATTACCGATTTTCTTCTTTGGAGAATTATAGCATTTATATGCCACACAATGTACCATTTTAGTTACATAAACTTTTGCCATAAAATGATAAAATAAATTTAATAAAAGCAAAACTATTTACAGATCCGGTTGGTGATGTGGTGCTTCTTGTAATACGACAGTCGTATTACAAGAAGCACCAGCAGAAAGTTATCCGACAAGACCTGAATATGGCGGCAAATGTGATTTTGCCGAAACGTTGTCAAGACAACCACCCCGGTCCATCCCGGGACCAAGAGAAAATTTATACACAATTTATCAGATAAAACAAAGCCCTTTGGATGCTTAATTAAATAAGAAAACATTTTTGATTGGAGTGAACCACAACAAATTGCTCTTGAACAGCTAAAATCACTAATTTGTGAAGATACAATATTACAATATTTTGATCCAACCAAACCCATAGTAATTTCAGTTGATGCATCAAATTCAGGTCGTGGAGCAACTCTATTACGAGGCTTGTTCAACTGAAACCCATCTTTGATCAACTTAGCCTTTAAAACAAATGCAATTATTCAAATGATAGTAGAATTTTATATTTATCAGTATAATTGGTTGCATAGCCGCCTAGTACTACCCAGCTGATATTTGTATGTTAATAAAGTCAGTTTAGATTGAACCGTCTTTGAATCGACATGACGTAACAATTTCTGAACTGTTTTTTGCCCTCCTGTAAAATTAATTGCTTTCCACCTAGGAGGTGTCATCTGAAAAACGTCGATTTTCTTAAATGTAGCAATAAAAATTAATTTTGCTTCAAACCAACTCCTACGGGAGTGTTATTTAAGTTGCCTACCTGCAAGGTGGCAAATTGATAAAAATCTTACTTTGGATTAAATACACTATTATTTCTATTTTCTATCCATCTGTATCGATTGTGATATACAGAGTGATTACTTGATTTTGTAACAGGTAGGTAGGCTACTTACATTACAGCTGTTTAAATTCCACAGGTATCTTAATAAACTTTACATTGTTCAAACAAATAAAAATTAAAATAGGTATGTTGGATGTATTAACTAACTACAATGAAAATATGTACTAATAAATAAGATGCAGTTTTGCAATAGGTACATTTACAATATTTATTTCTTATAACGTAAACAAAACAAACACAAAGAAAGCGAAGATAGCATCAAATATGTTGACATAACAATTAAGTCAACAAGAAAAATAAATTAAATAGAAACAAAAAGAAAAACACTAATTAATAACGTAATAAGTGTTGAAACTGCCGTCCACCTTGCTGTTCACATAAGTCAATCCGCCGCAGAAAAGAATTTCTAACACGAGTTAACGTGTGTGGGGAGATTGACCTACATGATTTAATAATTCTGTCATGTAAATCTTCCTGAATTTCTACGGGAGTTTCGTAAATGTTGTTTTTTACTTTACACCACAAAAAGAAATTTAACGGAGTTAAATCCTAACTACGTGGAGACCAAAGATGCATTGCACCTCTTGCAATTAATCTGTTATGAAAAGTTTCATCTTGGTAGTTTCTTACAATTCTAGGGAAGTGGGCATGTGGTCCGTCATTTTGACACTACATACACTGTCTAACATAAAGAAGAATGTGTTCTAAAAGTTGAGGCAGATCATTTTCTAGAAAATGTCAATACATTTCCGATTTTCCACTGTTTTGGAATACAGATGGACAACCTTCTAAGCTCACTCAATGATCGGTTCTATGCCATTGAATATGCGGATGACATTGCCATCCTCATCACAGGGAAATTTGAGGGCACGCTCTGCACCTTAATGCAGACGGCTCTCCAAATAACGGAAACATGGTGTAGTGATCAGCCCCTCTCTGTCAATCCCTTGAAGACAGAAATGGTACTTTTCACAAACAAAAGGGAGGTTGGACCCTTACGTACAACTTTACTATTTTACGCTTCTCTACAGGTGCTATACGTTCAACCCCTACGGCCGCCTTAGAGGTGATCTTATGCCTTCCACCACTCAATCTTTCTGTGAAGGAAATGGCTGTGAGGACGGCTTTGAGGCTGCGCCATAAGGGTCTGTGGCACACAGCAGGCAGGGAAGGTAGACATACCCGCATCCTGGCTGAGGCAGTCGTCAAGACCCCTCTCCTAGACGCAATGGTAGACTACCCCCTCCATAATATGCTTTCAATAGGCACTTCAGTGTTTATGCCAATGCCGAGCTAACCCAGCATATGGATATATCCATCTTTACCGATGGATCTGAAACAAGACATGGAACGGGTGCCGGAGTTTTTTCCAATGACCTTAACCTACACCACACTATATCACTGGGCAAAATTGCTACTCTTCTAAGCGAAGGTAGTGGGAATAATGCATGGTGCAAAGGCAATTCTTGAACGACAGATCAAGAACCAACGTATTGGTATCTACAGTGACAGCAGAGCCGCTTTAGTAGCCCTGGGTAGTTGCAAAATTACCTCAAGAGTGGTACTGCAGTGCCGTGAAGCTCTCGACGATATCTCCAAAGATAGGTAATGTAATTTCTTTTATATGAGTGAAAGGACATGACGGAAATCACGGGAATGAAGAGGCTGATGAGATTGCGAGACTGGCCTACGAACAACCAATTTGGGGATCGGAACCCGTTATCCCTGAGGACATTAAGCTTTATGCTACACCAAGAAACCCTAAAACACTTCACACGAAGATGGGTAAACACCGAAAGTTGTGGTCATGCAAGGACTACTATTAATGCACCCTCGCCACAGACAGCCAAATTTTGTGTGCAATTGTCCCGAAAGAACCTGCGACTAGTTGTAGGTATCTTATCTGGACAGAACACCCTAAATCAACACATGTTCAAGATGGGACTGGCGGACAGCCCAAACTGTCAAGAATGCAACGGGGATAACGAGACGGCAGAACACGTCCTGTGTCGCAACAGTCAGAGGATCCATGTTGGGAGACTTTTGGCCTGATATGGCATAAATAAGCAACACCCCAGTTGCGGATGTCCTTAAGTACATCCAAAGATTTGGATGGCTTGGGTGATGCACAAATTGGGTCTGGGGAGGCACCACAATGGACCCACCTTTGTGCCCTAAGTGCACGTGAGGTAGCACACCCTCCCAACATTTGCAATGACAATTTCTGAATAAAAATTGTATAAAAGTAATATTACAGATGCCAAATAACTTATGTTGTATAATCGCGCTCTATCATAGGACCGTACAGGGTGTATCTGTAAAATACAGAGACATTTATACTGATAATATTATTAGTAATGTTAGTATGTAATTGCAAAAAGAAAATTGCAAGAAGATGACGTAAATGAGTGTGGTGGATGGTGGTACCTCAGTTGACAAAATACTCGCTTTCTGGACATAACGTCGTTTACGGCTTGAGTTTGATTCCACAGTATTGCCACGGCAGCGGATACAAATATTGTGTTGCAACCCACCGTACACAGTTGGCCAACTAGGTTAGCAACAGCAGAGTCTTATCGTCAAAAACATTCTGTGGAATTTTTGTGGGACAGTTTGATGTAAAATTGTAAGTCCCTCGTGCATTTATGCTCATTTTACTGGAAATATACTTAGGTTAGGGCTAATTTCTATACTTGTCATAACCTTTATTATTCACATGAACATTCTTTTCGACTGTAGAAAAACACGTTAAGCCCATGGAAATAACTTTTCATGTGTGTAGATAACAGTAATATCAAATCCTAAAACAGATGTTGCAAATATTTTGTCTTTATTTAGTTCTGCCCTTTTTATATGCAGTCTAGTTACAAACTGTGACAAAAATAATATGTTTTAATGACCACAACCTTGGGACATATAAACAACTTACCTGTTAACTGAAGCATAATGTAACAAAAATAGAGCAGTGAACCACGTATCAAGTTTATTCCACAGTACATTACGCAATTTTTAATTAACACTACAATAACACTACGCTACTCCTTATTTTATAATACATGCTTGAATTAATTTGCACGATGATTAGGCTTTTTCAATACAATACAACTTTAATAACTGGATCCACGATCTGTTCAAGTTACCGAATAGAGTCGTTAAGCGTTGTTTCAGTTTACTGATTTTTAAAATAACTGCATGTTCAAACCGTGCAAATTAAAAAATTATGCCGTCTGCGTGACCTAATGATTTCTTTTTGCCGTAGGACCAGGTTACTGCAATTGTTCTATTCGCGGTTGTATTTATGATTAAAAGAAACATTAACCACAATTATCTCGTAATCTCAAATGTTTTTTTGTGTATTGCAATATTTGCATATTATGTATCTTTTCTAGTTTTCTTGTAGTGAGTTGTTTTTTATGTTTCTGATGATCGAGTCTCCGACCAAACTATGTTTGTTTGAGGTAGGATTTACCTCATACGGCCCCCTGAGATGTCCTGCAAGAACTGTAACTCAACGAAGACACCGGGTGGAATGGTCAAGACATAGGCTACAAGAAGCGACACCATGGGAATGGTATGGAATGGAATTTCTTTAGAGTGGCGTACTGGCCTCCGTATCTGTAATGGTACACTCACGCGCCAGCGGTATGCCCACGAGATCATTATGGACCATGTTCTGAACCATTGCAACGCTGTTGGATGGGAATATTTTGTTTTTCTTGACGACAACGCAAGGTCGCATCGTGTTCGGGTTGTTTTAGAGATACTTCGAGATGAGGAAATAAACGATCTTGCTCTTCCTTCGTTATCTCCAGACCTTAACCCCATCGAGCATGCATGGGATCTTTTCCAGAGACAACTGGATCATCATAATCCAAGACCTACTACTGTGCAACAGATGAAGGATGTATTGCCCGTACTGCGGCATCAAATTCCACAAGAACATATTGATAATTGCATTGAGAGTATGCCAGCTAGGTGCAGAGCAGTTATTACTGCCAGAGGAGGTGCCACGCGTTATTAGAATTTAATAAATTTTAAGTTAAGTGAAAGGAGACAATAACGATTTTCATTATAATATTGTTAAATTTCCTCTTTAAACATAGCTTTGTTGTAATTTTCATGTTCATCACTAAAAAGATGTTATATTTTGTTGTTTTGGTAGTTTTTTATTATAAATGCAATTGGTGTTGCCCTTAAGTGTCTTACACTGCAATATCTCTATTCATTTTTGAGTACTTCATATAAACTCTGTTGATGCAATTTTTTAAAAATGCAAGCTGTAGTAAAGACTCTATGGTTCAGATTACTGAATTTAATATAAACTATAGATTATTTATAATATTTATAAAGAAGTAATGGCATATTTTAATAGCAAAAGCGCTTATACTATGACTTTTATTTTGTTTTACCATACTCAGCAATCCTTCCTATATTTTAGTAAACTAAATATAAAAATACATTTAAAAACGTTGTTGTTATTTAGGCTACTGTAAGTTGCTTGCAGAAATGACAACACGTTTCGAATTACTGGAGGTACGTGTCAATGAGGCTACTGATTGTCTACATTGTACTATACTCTGAAAATTCCTGCAAAGAAAAGCCCTAAGCATTATAATAAGAATAAACACATAATCTATACTTGGCAATGTTTCAATCGAACTAAATAATCAGAACTGTTCTAATGGAGATACGCTTGAGCTTCGAAAGGGATGAGAATTTAGAACGTCTCACAGATCAAGTTTTTGCAACATAAATTCTTACGATTCCATAGATGCCTAAACATATTTATAGAATTTGGTATTCAACTGTTTTCGGGCATGCATATGGTTTCTGAAAAACGATTATTGCCACCTAACGTTTTGCAAACCTTTTCAGGTATATTGTATATTATGTACTGTAGAATAACAACAGGCTGATTTTTAAAACAGATGTTACTTAATAAATACCGGCAAAATAATGGCGTTCTAAAAGAAATTTGTAGACCATTACCAAAAATTATCTTAACTACTATCAACGATTATACAGAGTGGTAGGAAAAGCGTTAAATATGCAAGAGACGATCACAAAAATAAGTCAAAAGGTCTGAATTAATAAAGAATAAAAAATAAATGCATTTAAGCTGTAGAAGGTTATTACCTAATTGTAAAGTAAATCCAAAGTGGCAAACACGTAAAAACTTGTCTGGCTTGTGATAAACTGCGGAATTGGCAGGGATCAAGGTTTAATTGAAGCAGTTGGACATTTTTCTAATTAGAAGGCATTTAAGAATTTCATTTGCCGCTAAATTAAATTTTTGCGTTTTTACTTTATCATGGGGTATAAAAATTTATTAAAAAATAAAATAAAATTTTGTTTGAGAACTGCTGATGATACATAGATAATGCATTTAAGCTGTAGAAGATTATTACCTAATTGTAAAGTGAATCCAAAGTGGCAAACACGTAAAAACGTGTCTGGCTTGTGACAACAACAGACTGAATAGAAATTACTGACCTACCTAATAGTATTGGTTTGTGGCAGGTGATAAGAAATTTTTTTGTAGTTCTATCTTACTCTCCTTTGCATAACATGTCTTTGAACTCAAATTTTTGTTGTTATCCTGCGGTACTCAAACAATTTTGAGTCAAATTTTCAATTATTATTTTCTCATATCTTAAGGGTCCCGTTACCATCGGATTTAATATTTGTACCTATTTCTATATATGTTGGTTTTGAGATTTCCGCGGGTGTTGTATGCTGTGATTGGCTTTCCGGAATTCTTCCGCGTAGCAACTTCTTGGTCCTCAGATGGAATGGGGTGGTTGTCTTGACGACGTTTCGGCAAAATAACATTTTCCATCTTCAGGTCTTGTCGGATAACTTTCTACTGGTGCTTCTTGTAATACGACTGTATTATCCACAGCCAACTGTTAAAGATGAAAACTTTTCAAGAAACTCGACAGTATGATAAAGTATTGAGTATTGTTACTGTTAATCCTCTCTATGTGGAGAGGATAAATAGCTTAACAAACATCCTTGGGGTTTTACGTTTTACCCAACATTTACATTCCTACCTAGTATACCTAAATGTGTTTACAGGTCCAGGAACTGGAATTACATATTTAATTTGATTATATAGAATGTTCCAGCAAAATAATATCGCTAAAGTATCGTAAATCCGCAATAATCGATAATTTAAAAAAGTACCGGGGTACCGATACTCGATAATTTTTTGTGATGTATCGCGATGCGATAATCGATAATCAAAAACTATCGCGATAATTCCGATCACTTATTCATATAAAAATGTTTTATTATTTTATGCTTACTACCTAATTCTTCTTCTTTTAATCGTTTTCTACCAATGTTCAAGCATAGGCCTTTCTCATATGCGTCATTGTTTCATGCACAACAGAAATTTTCAGCAGACGTAACAACACTAACACTCATCAAAATAAATTTTAATTTATTTCTACAATTTCCTAATTTATTTCTCGCTTATGGAGAAGTAATCAATAAACCGCAAAACGAAAATCAATTTGTGGTTTTTATGGTTAAGATTTATATATCCATTTTACTAGCAGTATTAAATTTATTTTGTCATTTATATTAATTTTTAAAAAATCTTACAAACGGTAATCTTTATGCAAAAACATTAATAGTACAGCCAACTTTCTGCAAAAGCTGTTATTGTATACGTTTTTAAAACTCCTTGTTTAAATCTATTGTAAGAGTTATAACGAAATACTTTAAACTAAGTATACAGGGTTACGCACATAAGATAGTGTTTTCATGCAACCCAATTTGCAATTCATGGCTCAGCTTAATTATATCATATTAGGAATCATAGGCATCTACACTCTCGTTGCTGTTATACAGTTTAATTAGTAACATTTACTACTAATATTTTAAGACACATTTGTCATTTAAACTAAAGTAAGGTGTCCATGCTTGTTAATACATATATAAACATTTCAAATGATAATTAAGGTGAGGAATGATATGTAAAATTGGTTGTATAAAAACATATATGTACCCTCATTGCGAATAACCCTCTATGTGTTGGTTGAAAAATTTAATGCATATGTAAACTATTTATGGGAAAATTAACTTGTTAATACAGACATTATTTTAAAAATACTGCCATTATAACAAAAAAAAAACATATGGCATCTTTAAAAGTTTAAGCTCTACCATACAAGGTGTATCAGAAATAGGTAAAAATATTTAAACCAGTAATAGATTGGCTCAAGTAAAATTCAATTGTACTATACATTTTTCAAAAATCATTAAGTTTATTTTTTTATAATTAAAAAATAAAATAAAATTTTGTTTGAGAAGTGCTGATGATACATAGAAAATGCATTTAAGCTGTAGAAGGTTAAAGTACTGACCTACCTAATAGTATTGGTTTTTGGCAGGCGACAAGACATTTTTTGCACTTCTATCTTACTGTCCTTTGCATAACATGTCTTTGGATTCAAATTTTTGTTATTATCCTACGGCACTCAAACAACTTTGGCTCAAATTTTCGATTATTATTTTCTCATATCTTAAGGGTCCCATTGCCAAAAAAATGTTTTTTCTAGTTTGTATATATTGTAATCCACCATCGGATTTAATATTTGTACCTATATCTGATACACCCTGTATATTTCTCACAGAAATTCGATGCACTACAAATAATTTTTAAATTGCTCTTAGGTTTGTTGAACAATAATGAAAGTAAGTACAGTTGTGCCAAGAAGTACGAGAGGTATTTTTTAAATAAGATCCGTTTGTGAATGAGAGTGAGAAAGACGTGCGCTTGCGCGTCTGCTTCCAGCATTCTTTACGCGCGTTTAGACGCCATTTGCAACCGTATCGTCTGCCTATGTGCTGATCTGTAGAAGTTTATATTGTTTAAGAAAATTGAGTCGCCCGCCCGTAATTCGATTCTTGAGTGCAAGAAACTTTACATGCTGCGGAAATACACCGTCAGATTTGTGAAGTTTACGGTGATAATGCTATGAGTAACAATAAAGTTCGAAAGTGGGTGAGAATGTTCAAGGACGGGCGGGTTAATGTGCATGATGAGCCACGTACTGGCCGACCATCTCTGATTTCTGAAGATTTGGTTCGTGATGTGGACAACAAAATTCGAGAGGACCAATGATTCACGTTTTCAAAGTTATCAATTGAATTTCCGCAGGTTTCAAGGTCAGTTTTGTACACCATTGTTTCGGAGAAACTGAATTATCGAAAATTGTGTTCTCGGTGGGTTCCAAGACTGCTTTCTTACGATCACAAAAGAAAAAGATTGGGCTGTGCTTTATCGTTTTTGACTCGATACAATCAGGAAGGAGATGAATTGTTGGACCTCATCGTTGCAGGAGATGAGACTTGGGTGTCTCACATGACTCCTGAGTCCAAGCAACAGTCAATGGAATGGCGACACACATCGTCGCCAACCAGAGTGAAAGCCTAACAGACAATTTCAGCACGAAAGATCATGGTAAGTGTCTTTTGGGTCAGGAAAGGGATTTTGTTAGTGGATTTTATGCCGAGAGGCACAACAATCAATTCTGATTCGTATTGTGTGACTTGAAAAAACTCCGGCGTGCCATACGAAACAAGCGGCGTGGCCTACTATCTTCCGGTGTGATGTTGCTCCATGACGATGCAAGGTCACATGACTCTGCACAAACACAAGGTCTAATCAGGTCTTTTGGATGGGAACAACTGGATCATCCACCTTACAGTCTACACCTAGCACCCATTGATTTTCACTTGTTTCGGTAATTAAAGGAGTTCCTTGGTGGTCAACGGTTCAACGGCGGCGAAGAAGTGAAAACTGCAGTCATGGATTGGGCTTCTTCCCAGGCGGCAGATTTCTTTGACGTCGGAATTCAGAAACTTGTTGAGCGGTATGACAAATGTTTGAACAAAAATGGACATTATGTAGAAACGTAGATAAAAGTATGTAGAATATGGAAAAAAATATATTTTAATGATATTATTTACAGTATTTTACTTCTTATTAAAAAACGGACCTTATTTAAAAAATACCCCTCGTATAAAACAATACAGCTTTTCCAATTCAGTCTACCTAAAAGCACATCATTAAAACGTTATTAAAGACGACAAAGGAATTAATGTATTAACGAGAAATACCAATGAGCTTAGTCTGCTAATAAAGTAGTAAGCAAACAAATTACTTTTATAATTAGTTAGTACTTTAGTAGTTGTTTGTATCTGAAACAATAGCTTTTGTAAAATGTAACGAATCTGGTGATTTCTGCCTCAATTTTTTTTTCGTAGATAAAAAATATCATTACCTATCTGTCGGCAGTAGATTAACAATTCGATAGAATGTAATATGTTACACATTTTATTATTTATAAGCTAAATTTTTTTAATGTTCATGTTGCTTAATTCCTTAAAAAATATTTTAAATTCCAATTAAAATAGTTTTGTAAAAAATCTTATAATCACCAACCAGAAAATCAGCTTGCAAAATTTGTTCTAAGATTGCCCAGATAAATTGCTAAATGTGAGTGTGACAAAACGACACTTTTGTCGTTGTTAACAACAAATCAGTACAAGAAATAGGTAACCCGCACATGACTTGTAGGAGCGTCGGTAATGATATTATCAGTGGCTGAATAAATTTTTACTAGGCTTATTCATAATCTAAAAGCCCTTTAAATATTCCCGCTAATGAGGAGCGCAGTCACTTTGGTGCATTGAGGGGATACGCTAGGAGTTGATAAACTAGCCACACGTCACTTTACCGTGGTTCTGTCAAGATATTCCATTGTATAATAAAGCGCTAGATAAACACAAGCATTGAAAATCCTGCTAAGTGCGCGCTGTGATACGCTTTCTCCGTGTAAAAAAACGAAAACGCTGCCGAATTTTACCGTCAAATGTTCCAGGTTTATGGTCCAGGCTTCATGGCGGAAGGAAAGGTCAGATGGTGTAGGAATTTCAGAAATGACCGAACAAATATGCACTATGAGGAACGAAGTGGGACGTTTCTTCAAATTTCAGGTGTGCGCTTTGGATGCGTAATTAATTTCACACATCAGTTTATGTAAAAACACACATATAAATATAAATTCAAAGTTGTCTATGCTTTTCTTAATTCTTATTGCTTCTTCCCTTCTTTTTTGTTAGATTTAGTAATCGCAATCTACCAGCCCAACGTGCTGGATTTAATTTTTTTAAAGTTATCTGTGATTCACCAGCAAAGTTCGATAGAATCCCACCTCTTCACGCTATTCCAAAAAATACCTAAATATTATCAAAAGCATTGTAAAAAGGCATAGCTTCTTGGCAGCTGTTAACACCATCATTGACTATCAAGTTCAAATTATGACTATTACAATACACATATTCAAAAGGGACCGACGTAAAACCGTCGGTCCCGGTTGTCATACGAACATCTTTGACAATCGTAAACTACTGTATGTAGTGCAACTTGTCTTCACTGTTCGACGCGTTAGGTTAGGCTCCTACCCGACATACATACAAAGAGGGCTCATAGAACATACTCCAAGAAGAAGAGGACGAAGAAGAAGAAGAAGAAGAAGAAGAAGAAGAAGAGGAAGGGGAAAAGGGAGAAGAAGAAGAAGATATTCAGCATTAGTTGTATTTCTTTTATTTTTTTCTGAAAACCATTATATGCACCACTCATTACATTGGCCCATCATATTCCTGCCCGTAGCATTTTTCTAAAGGACTATTCATTTCCCTTAAAATGTTCAACACATAATTTTTCATTCCTTCTGCTGAACGGTCGTCTATCTTCATCCCAAAAATGGTTTTTTTATTTCAAAATGTATTGGTTTTAAATTATCACCACGAATAATGTTTACATGTCTCATCATAATACTTACTTGGTGTGTTTTGCAAATGTCTTGAGTCGTGTCTAACATTAGGGAGTAAAATGGTGCCGAATTAATCTTATGTACTAACTCTTCCAATAATTTTTGTCCCAAATAGTGTGTTATTTCATTTTATATTGTTGGACTTAGATACCTTATTGAACCAGACGGCATATTTATTATTCGATTCATTACTGGGTCATAATATGCAAGTAATACAACCTGAGATAAAAAAATTTCATTGTAGTTATCCGAAAATGCTTCACAATCAGGCTAATGCATTTGACATGATTAAAGCTATACGGAATAAGCGTTCTAATACCATTTTCCAGAAAGACACTGTATAGAGTTTCTTTTTCCGTGACCTTATCAATAGTTTCATTTGTATTCTATAATTCTAGAATAGCACATGCACCAATACGTTCTTGGACGGCACTATGTTTTTTATTCTGGAGGATAAACTTCTGCAATCCCTTACACCAGTGCGCCACTGAGTCGAAACATTTGCAAACAGCCAACGTGGATGACAATATGCCGCATCCAAAATAGTTGAATAACATAACCATACGCGGGGAACCCGAGCATATTTTGTGGTGGAAGAATAATATGATTTGCTAAAACATCTATTGTTTTGATTCGGATCCTTGGGAAATGGTTCCTTTAGTTTAGGATAATTAATTATCAATAATCGCTTATCCTTATCGGAAATACTTTTATTCAAATAGGTCCCAAGGTCGAAAGACAAAATTGCGTCATTGTTTTCAGTTGCATTGTCTTTATCGTTTTCTGAACTTTTATTTTGTGGAACTTCTGTATTAGATTCATGATTGTCAATTAATTTCGAAGATGAAGTACTCGCCTGATTACTTTCTATGTTTTCATCTGGTTTTCTTTTTAAATTAAAAAAAAATTAAGTGAACTGTCAATCTTAGGAATCTTTAGTAATGATTCTAACTTCTCGTTCTTTATTTTTCTTTTCTACGCTCCACTTATCCTTTCTATCCTTTTAAAAAAATTAACTCTCAGCTAAATTAAAATTTTGAGAACGTGTTAAGATAAATTATATGTCAATTGCAATAATTCTGATCACTTACCTATATTAAAGTAGAAAAGTAGTTTCGACGATTAATCGAACAATTATGTATTAAAATTACAAAAGTGTAATCGTCTTTTCAGTCTTACATGGTCTCACAATCAGTGCTGTCGCTTTTTCTCAGTTTAATTGTCCAAAATCAGGGCTTCTACCAAGGGCGTATCCAGCTCAAAACCGAAGGGGGCAGCTTTCTGAATTTAACTTCTTTCAGAGGGTTCACGGGGGGTATGCAGTAATACACAATTACAGAAGAAAAATACTAATTATTAATAAAATTAATTTTTGAACAGTACTTTGCGAGGATTAGTTGCAAATTTTCTAACTACAGCTTCCACTAATTGTTCCTTGTTGGCGAAAACCCATTGACGATGACAGCTTAGCATGGCTAATCCATTTAACCTATTTTCACCAATAGTGCTTGTAAGCCATGTTTTAATTTGGCGAAGAGAGCTAAATGAACGGTCTATAGTGCTTGTTGTGCAGGGCTGTCAAAGCAAAATCAGTAGCGCCTTTCTAAGGGTTGGAAAAAACAGTTTGCTTTTTTTTAAACCTCGATGATATCTGGCGCTTCTTCTACCTCATTCCACATTTTGAACCACAATTCCCTTTCTCCTTCGATGCCTTCCAAATTGTAAAAAGCTGCACAAAATGAAGTACTTTCATTCCATTCCTCCAATGAAACATATCGCATGTTACTCGGATGGAGATGTGTCAATGAAAATGCAGGCGATTTATCTGCAGAAATTCTGACTTCTAAAGATGATATGATGGAATTCAAGTAAGGAATGATTAGAGACCTTCTCCAAAATTTGGATGTATTTCCGGCTGGAGGGTTGCTTCTATGCATTTGTCAGCCAGCAACGCGAGTAGCGGTTATAGCAATATTCAAATGCTTTGCAATGTCGTCTGCTTCTTTCAAAACGTCAGCTGTGACGTTCTCCGCGTCTTCCCGATGCTTTCATAGCATGACGATGATAGTTTGAATGTGCTGATTAGCTTTAACTATGCCAAGTGCCTTCAATTGAAATGTTTTTGCTACGGCTTCCAGTATAAAGGAATACTTATCAATTAATGCTACTGACACAACAAATGAAGATTTGCACGCCGCTGCATGCATTTGATATGAATTTTTTCTTATTGCTGCATTACCTTCTTCAGCTAATGTTTTTAATGCTTCAACAATATCGACAAAGTCATCCTTAAAAAGACGGATGCTCTTGTACTTCTCTATCTATTAATCAATTTTTCAGAAATTTGTTGTGTTATGTTCATTTCATTGTGCTACTTCGTCTGAATTAAACTCGTATTTTAATTGCCGCTTCATAGGAATCACATTTCTATTTTAATTGCCATTTTTATGTTGATTACAATTTTTATTTTTCAAAAATTTGATTTATTGGGGGCCACTTTCGAAATTTAATCTAATGAGTGAGTAATGACAGTTTATGAACGGCAGCCAAAAACATTTCCTAGAATTCATTCCGTCAACAATTCCCAGATATATTGTTTCTCAGAAGTCGCATGTGTTATTTTTGTTCTAGAACAAATTAGGCCTGTTTTGTTTTTTTTTTGTTTTACGGTAAGGGGAATGCAGGTTCGCGTTGCGTTTAGTTCTGCAGTCTGCATACCACCTTCGCTAGACCCGATCACCCAATTTCATATTTGGGGACCGTAAATAAATTACGAAATTCAGTAGGTGCTAGACTCTGGAAACAGACCGACGTTTGTTCTGATAACGGGTTTCTTCGCGGCTCATCTGCTAATTGGGTTTTACCGTACCGTATTTCCACATTAGACAAAAGAATCTCGACTCAGTCGGATTATAAATAAATATCAACAGAGTGTTAGCTTTGGTGCAGAACAATCCAGTGTAATTCTGCTTTCGATTTATTCGGATACAAGCGAATTAAAAACCCGTGAAAGTGTGGATCTTAGTGCTGTTGTTTTTTTTTTATAGTCTGAACCCTGTTGGAAACAATCTAACCTCCAGGGGCGTAGCAGCGAATATCTCGTTCAAAGTTTCCCGAAGGTCATCGTCTCCCCTACACCCCAAAATTGTGCCTGCCTCTCTCTACCCCATTCATCGGAAGCCAAAGTAAACGAACTAGTTTTTGTGTTGTGAAAAAACTTTTTACGGGTTTAACTTTCAAAATTAATTTCTTACGCCTGGTTGTTTGGCATTTAAATTTTCAATACAGCATTTTGGATTGCATATATAAATTTTTGACTAATTCAGTTTTGGCCTTGTGGAAGTTGCGCGTCATTTACTCGTGTATTTCCGGTTCAGGAAATGTTGAATTTTTGGGTTTTCCGTTTGAAACATAACTGTACGAGTTCTTATAGAAGGTGCACGTGTTTTGAGTTAATTTAGAAGTCGTTTTAAGACTTGGAAAGTTTTC
>JABXWE010020167.1:0-30644 GCA_014611495.1 Limonius californicus | reverse complement strand
ATATATATATATATATATATATCAGTGGTGTGAAAACGTCTTACATGCATTGAGGAATTGGGGAAAACTCGTAATACGTAAAATGGAATTTTTTACTCTTTCAGCCAATCACTATACGAGGTCTGATCAAAATGTATCCAGAATGGTATCATAAGTTTGCAATGACTGAACAGTGAGGGTTGTGGTTTTGCATAAAGTGACCTTAGCATCTATTACACATGTGCTGTGAATCACATTGGCCTTGCCCAGTCCGTTGCTTCACAGTAATGTTTTTTGGTGACGTATGTGTAACTGTTTGGCGCATTTATCATATCTGAAAAAAGTGATCAACGCATTTGTATCAGATTTTGTCAAAAACTCGGAGACACTTGCAAAAATACATATTTAAAGTTACAGAAAGTCTATGGGGAAGATTCTATGAGCCGTGTACAATTTTACGAGTGGTATAAACGCCTTAAAAATTGTCGTATAACTGCTGAGGGTGATCCGCGTTCTGGAAGACCTGCAACTAGCAAAAGTGAAACAAATATTGAAGCTGTGCGCACAGCTGTGCGGGAAAATCGCCGAATCACTAATCGTGTGTCATCTTCAGACCTATGAATTCGTTTCGGTTCAGCTCAATCAATTCTTACGAAGGATGTGGGTATGAGACGCGTCTCAGCCGAATTTGTACCAAAACTCCTCACAGGTGCGCAAAAACATGCCCGTGTTTCAACTGAGTTGTTTGAGTGCGTCAAAAACGACGAAAACTTTGTAAAAACAATCCTAACTGGCGACGAAACGTGTGTTTATGGGAATGATCCCGAAACTAAGGCCCAATCTGCACAGTGGAAGACCCCAAAGTCTCCCAGTCCTAAAAAAGGACGACAAAGCAGCACTAATGTTAAGACGATGCTAAATGTTTTTTTTTTCGATTACAAGGGAATTGTGCATCATGAATACGCTCCATCGGGCCAGACAATCAACAAGGAGTATTACTGTCAAGTTCTGCGACGTTTGGGGGACGCAGTTCGTCGGAAAAGGCCGGACTTGCATGAGAATGGCGAGTCGCAATTGCATCACGACAATGCCCCTGCCCACTCATTGCAACTTGTGCAGGACTTTCTTACTAAACACTGTATTCCATAGGTCTGTCAGCCACACTATTCGCCAGACGTTGCTCCCGCCGACTTTTTTATATTCCCGAAAATCAAATTCCACTTGAAAAGAAAAAGATTTTAAGACATTGAGAAGATACAGCAGAACACGACGAAGCTGCTGCTCGGTATTTCAGAAGAAGAATTTAAAAAAGTTTCAAGCAATGGCAGCAACGCTGGATTAAGTGTGTGGCTTCGGAAGGGGATTACTTTGAAGGCGATTAAATATTAATTTCACAAATCTTGTAATTTCTTTAAAAAAAAACCCCTTCTGGATACATTTTGATCAGACCTCATATATACCCACAGATATATTCAAATATAGTGAAGTTAACAGCTAAAATTTTTGCTTATTACGAAAAAAACTTGAATTTAAATATTGATTTATAATTGCCTATATTTTATTATTGTCACCTAAGGTAAAACCAGCGATATTACAAAACATACTATAATTAATATGACAATAATGTAATACTATATCGACCCGCCCTTGCTCTTGATGACTAATTTGCATCTATTTGGCCTGGAATTTACCAGTTTCAGGTTCTTCATTGAAGATGCAGTAAAACCAGGTAGGACTTCGATAAAATCCATTTCATTTCTGGGTTTCTTCTTCGACATGATGTTAGCTATCTTCTGCTATACGTTTCTGATAGGAATAAAGCCAGGTTTTCCTTAACACAGTATCAGGTTAGTTTTGGTTGGCCGCTCCGGTATTTATTTCATATTTATTCAGTTTCGACATACTTCCTAATTAGTCGAACAGTGGTTGATTGTTACACTACAGTTTCTTAGCAATTTCACTTGTGGAAGCTTTTTCGTTATGTTGGAAAATGATTGCATACCGCATTTCGTAGGACAATTTCATCTATTTCTTCTGTGAGAATATGGAATTTAGTGACGGATATATGTCATCATTATACCATAGGTATTTCTCAGTTCAGAGTTTTAAGTTGGCGTTAAGTAATTTCTAATAACCTCATTATATTTCAGCATAATACGAGGTCGGACAAATATCAAACGGGATTGGCACTACTGCGGACGCTGTAAGAAACTGACTGTTTCCAAATCATATCCAAATTGTAGCTGGAACTTTCGTCTACACATAGGTGAAACGGCATCCTGTCAGAGCTTGCGTGGTAGGCTGTGCATGCGAATGAACAAGTCAAACATGGAGCAGAGAGCGAACATTAAGTTTTGTTTCAAATTGGGGAAAACGGCCACGGAGACGTCCGAGATGTTGAAAACTGTGTACAGCGATGAGGCCATGTCCCGTACTCGCGTTTTCGAGTGGTTTGCCAGATTTCGTGAAGGTCGGCAGGACCTTTACGGGTCGTCCGATCACAACGAGAGACCCTGTAACGATCGAAAAAGTCCAACAACTTGTGGCGGCTGATCGACGACTGACACTGAGAAAGATGGAGCAGGAGCTGAGTATTAGTCGTGAAACTATTAGAACCATTTCAGAAAAGGATTTGAAGTAACGGAAGGTCTGTGCCAAATTTGTCCCGCACAATTTGACCGCTTAGTAAAAAGCGCATCGAGTGGATACCTCCCGCGATTTCATTGCAACAGCCAACAGTGACCCAAATTTTCTGCATTCAATTGTTACTGATGGCAAGTTGTGGTGCTGCCAGTACAATCCAGAAAGCAAGAGACAAAGCATGAAATAGCGATCGAAGACGTCTCCCAGCCCAAATAAATTCCGTCTCCAAAAATCGAAAGTGAAGACCATGTTGATCACTTTCTTCGACAGTCAAGGCATCATTCAGAAAGAATTTGTGCCACCGGGTGTCACCGTCACTAGCCTGTACTACAAGGGTGTCATTACCCATTTACTAAAACGCATTCGACGTGTGCGTCCGCATTTGGCAGCCTCCGGCAAGTGGCACCTTTTACACGACAATGCCCCTGTGCATTCTGCTTTGATTGTGAAGAGGGTTTGGGAGATAAGAAATGTCCCAGTCTTAGAACATCCTCTCTATTCGCCGGATCTATCTCCATCGGACTTTATGCTGTTTCCTCAGCTGAAAGGGAAGGCGCTTTGACGACGTGGAATGTTACCGCCGAACTAAACGCACTTCCTCGCGACTTGTATCGTCGATGTCAACGGTGCGTAGAAGTCGAGGGAGATTAGTTCGAAGGACCTTAGAGGTATTTTCACTTATGGCTACCTCACATGCTTTGTATTTGATTAATCCCGTTACATATTTGTCCGATCTCATATATAAATGATGATAGAGGTTTAGGCAACAGTGTCTATTTAAATTTTTCTTAAAAATTTTATATTTTTATATTATATTTTTTTATAGTGTTCTTTAGTTTGAATATACCTTAAAAAGCTTAGAGTATGAGTAGCATCCTTGTCTGAAACTTTTATTTACGACCAATTTATTTGGAATGCATCGTCCAACCTGTACTTTACTATTATCATTTTTATGTAATTGTTTTACTGCCTTTATCTAGCTTTTGCCCACTCCATTAGCTTCCATGATTGTCCAAAACTTAATTATTGGAACACTGTCAGAAGCATTATTTAAAGTAATGAATACCATGTTCATGGAATGGATACACTAAATGTTCATGAAGAATTTTCCTTAAAAATAGATGTGAAACACAATAGCAATGAGTCTTGCGCCAGTACTACATTTCTCAATACTCTCAAGAACATCTTTTTCTAAAGTAATAAACTACAACTGTTGGGTTGGTATGACAATCTGTAGAAAGAAACAAATACTGCTTTAACAAATATTTATTCTTTCCAAGAAATGTTCCTAAGAGCTTTTATGAATAATTTAAAGAGTATAATACGCCTGAAAGTTCGGTCAAGTCATTCAATTACACCCTGTACATTACAGTATGTATAAAAGGTTCATTCCTAACTGGATTAAATCGGTTTGGCTTTTATCAAGTCATCAATAAAATGGACAAATTATAACTATTATACTTCACTAATATAAAAAACCGCATTCAAAGTGGACTAAAACTACATAGGTGATATGGTGACTTAAACGAACTATACCCGGAAGAGATCATGATAAGTATAATGTAATCAATCACATGAAATGAAATCTGTAAACATGATGCCAGTAGCCTGATGTTTGCTTATTATTTATGTGTTTGCCCTTTGCATTTAATTCTGTTAATTATTGAATTAAAACCGAATCGCGCTGATAATACATTTGCAATGATTACTCGAAGCTCTGAAATTTTTTCACTAATTGCGCTATCGTACTATAAATATTACGGGTTGCTTGTTTTTTTGCGGTTTAATTTGATACTACTCTAATGACACTGCATTGTAGTTATCTAGATTTGCACTACCCAGTTTGGAATTAGAGGTTTCAGATTACCACCTCAATAGCACGTTTAGTGCCAATACATGTTGCTATGTATGAGAACGCCAACGAACAGTTTTTCTGACACGAAATAACTTTCTCCGCTGTCTCTAAATCACGATGGAATCCTTACGTTAAACGTTTGCGTGGTCCTCTGGGGAAAATGAAGATCGTGCCGAACGAATAAATTTATGTATGCACATAGATATTTATAGGCACTTTGCGCTGTTTCTGTGTTGTTTCTACAGTTTCGTATTTACGCAAAATACCGGAAACAAAATGGCATCTTCTTCCTAACTAAATTGAACATGAGCAGTAATTGGATATTTGGTTTGATTACACGGTCCAGTGTGTCTTCGGTACAAGTTCCCTACCTACTAGTAATTTTGATAACCGGGCTAGGTCCCTGCAGACATTGAAATTTAATTGTACAGCGCCATGCTACAAAATGAAATCAATTTGTTTGCGCAGTATTAGATTTACTACTAAGAAGCTACTTAGCGATATGTAATTGCAATCTAGCTGGTTTGCAGCCAAATATCCGCACTACAAGTGTAAATAAATATTGGAATATTCATTTTTCAGAATTGAATCTTACACAAAAAAAATAACGGTAGATACGTCATATTGCGGCCCAAATTAAAAGTAGACATTCCTTTATGTTGCTTTAAAATCTATTATAAAAATTTTAATTGAATGTCTTTCGGAAATATTTTAATTAATATCGCAGGATTTCCTTATTTCGATGTACTTTATCTTTCGGGAAAAATGTAAAGCGTGATTTTGTTACTATACTATGTTTCATGTAGCTTGTTGTAGCTATATAGATAATTACTAATCTCATTAGTAAAATTTACTTTGTAATTCAACCTACTACAAACCTTTTCTAATTCAACATTACATTTCTGCATGTTATATATTATTATGATGTTTTATTGAGGGACCTGCATATGAGCCCCACATTGTAGCGGCAAAAAAATGTTACGTTGAAAAAAAAAAGAAGTTTGCTTTTCTTGCACCCATAATAAAGATGATCTCCCTTTCATATCAATAAAAATATTACAATATTATTACATAAGTTGTTGAAACAACACAAAGGGCACACTTCAAACATAAACTTTCAAAGAACTCTTATCTCAGGGTTTATAATATAAATTTTTGTAACTGCTGTATAACTTTCAAATTCTTGCGCTAGTTAACTAAACAAAGCGAAGGATACAAAGTAGTAAATATGAACTTATAAAATATGGATGCGACAAAGAAATGAATTAAGTGTTATCGAATTATTATACATATTATTATAAGTGTTTTCTTATGGAACATTAATAAAACATTAACAATTAAATGACAAAGTTACATGAAATAAATAGTAAGGTCTAATTTAAAGAAGCACATTCTAACGGACCTACCTTTTCATATAGACGCACTTGCTTAGTTTTTTGCAGTGTTGGTAAAATTCATTAGATGAAATTAGGATGGCACTCCTGCGCCCTGTTAACCTTGAACTTTATAACAAAACACCATCACTTGTTGCCTTTTACTAAGTTCCTCGCAGAAAAACTTTGGACTAAGTATCTTCGTTTGCTCCATTTTTCAAATTGTTTTTGATTGGATTTTACTTATTTGTTTTATGTTAAATTCGATTGATATTCCAGTTGAGGTTCCCGAATATGGTGCGAATGTCTTCCAAACAATTAACAAGTATTAAACTTTTGTCCAACTTCTAGATGATTTTCAACCTTGAAGTTTGTTGACGTTTTCAAACGTCAAACGAAGATACAAAAAAAGACATGTCAAAAAAAGTCTACTAACGCTACTTTGGTACACCGCCTCAAATTCTTAATTTTCGGCTAATTTACGGAATGTTATTAATTTTTCCTACATATAAGTAACAAATAACGCCGATTTGAACCGCAACACTTAATAATATGGTTTTATTCAAACGGGTTGTAATAAACACACAAAATTACAATTTTAATTTATTTTCCAGACGAGCATGTGTTCGCAATATTATATTAAAATGTTCTTCACACCTATATCCAAATATTATTCACACAAAACATAGAATTGGAAGGTCCGCTTTCCTCCAAAACCCCATGTTAGTTGACAGTTGTGGAACATAATAGGCAAATCTCGTATCTTATTATTTTCCAGGTGATAAACTCACAGTCAAGTTTAATATATACTTCTAATATCTTCATACAATTATACCGACTACAAACAAGTACAACGAAACAGGAAGTTCAAAGGCTAGACACCAGATCAACCCAAACAAGGTCAACGGAGATGACAAATACAGCAATATCTACGTATATATTGCTGTGGTATACAGGTGCTGTTGTCTTGCATCGATATGAATTTGGTAATATGCTTATTTATAATTTGTATAATGTAAAACAGTAGGATGAATCGAGATCATGTGCCGATGTAGAATGTATGTAGGCTTTGAACTACTGACATGAGCGGTGTGATGGTAACAGGGAGTTAAGGTAACGAAGAAAAAATAATAAACAAACAATTCGGGGCAGTCTAAAAAATCCCGGCAGGAAGACAGGTGGATGGTCCCTCAGACCTTTCGTTGTTCGCAGCAATAAATTAAAATAAATTAAAATAGAAGTTATTCTATTCGAGTAATTAATATTTCGGTGTCAGCTTGTACAATTTGGAAAAATAAAGCAAGTTCTAAACCTGTGCATCGAAGAGTGATTTCAAGGTGTTCTTAACAAATGTGGTTGAAAGAAAAAGGTAAGAGCGACCTAAATCTGAAATACGGGTTTATTTGAAAGGTGTTCTATCGTAAACGCTGAGCTGGGTACACAAGTTATTAGCTGGAAGCTAGGGCTGAAAAGGGGTGGTTGTCTTACCGACGTTTCGGCAAAGTCACATTTCCATCTTCAGGTCTTGTCGAATAACTTTCTGCTGGTGCTTCTTATAATACGACTGTTGACGTTCGTTTCCGCTGGGGTTATATATATTTCTTGACCGTTCCGTGTGGTTGCGCTTTGTTGATTTCGGGCTCAGTTGCGTGTGACGATTTCGCCGCAAAGTTCGCGATCGCCTAGCGCGATAAATCGGCAGTCGTAGAGGTGGCATCTATTCGACCCGCACGATTCTTTGTATCCGAGAAACATCGCCTGACTGTACGTATACTATGATTATTGCAAATATCGTTCATTTAGTGGGCCGAACAGATTCGCCACGCTCAAAGTTTTCTATTTTAAAGTGCAGTTTTGTGGCTGGAACGGTCTGATTTTGTTGAGGTGGTTTTGTGTTTGCTTGTTGGTTTCTGTTGTATATTTGTGTTTTTACGAGAACCGGTTTACAAGCGGATGGTAGTCTTTGGGTGTCATCACGAGAATTTATGTTTCATGGGTGTTTCCCGATTTCTATATCTTTTCTCATTATTCTTGATTTCAGGTGTGCTATGTTGGCCATTACTTTGGTGTTTCCGAAAGCAATTCTGTGAGATAATGTGCTTACGTGTTGTGCCAGTGATGAAGTCATCTCGTCCTTTCGTACGGCATTTACGTGATCTTCTTTTCTCACATTGACCCGTCTGTTTGTCTGACCTATGTATGTTTGATCGCAGTCCTGCCAAGGGATGTTGTAGACACCTTGATTCTCCCCTTGTTTTGGAGTTTCGATATTATTTGAATTTCAAATAACCATAACTTTTTAAAGTATCATTTCCGGACAATGTCAATACAAATTTTTATTATTAATTTGATAAGTAGATGACGCCCCTGAAGTTGGGCCAAGTCATTTACTTACGCACTGCATATGTGATTTGTAATTGAGCGAGATCTAGGACGCGGTTTTCCAAGCATCTCTATGCACTTAGGCCATATTTTTGTCATTGTACACCTTAACTACAAATTTGCCTGTAACGTGTCACACATCGCAGTGGCACGGGACATACGGATTTACTTGGTATCCGACAAAAGGCGTACTTTCAGATTTTTCCCGCTAGAAAAATATCCCTTGGATCTAAAGGCACAAATAGATGTAGTCAATGAAACTTGGCTGGATTAACCTATCAATAGCTGTCGGTATAAGATAAAATTGTGAAATATAGAAATTTATTAATCAGGAAAAAGTTTTTAACGAGGAGGAAGACATGATGCAACATTATCTGAAAATCGAAGGATTCTGTTGTAAAATTGCTTACAAGAAATGTTACCCTCTAAAGTTGTTTTCAAGCAATTAAATTTGTTGAAAGAAAATGTAAGGTATTCAAAAATCAATCAATTCATATGCCGGTCTCGGTGGTCTAGTGTTTAGCGCTAGTCAAAAATAATTGGATAATTTTTAACAACTTCTTGGGTGTGTTTAGTAGCGCATACAACAAAAGTGGAAAAGACTTAAAATGTAATACTTGTTTCATCAACAACATAGATTGCAGATGTTTAGTATTAGTTATAATGTTTACCGCATTTCCTAAAAGACAAACAAATAAAATCGAATCAGTAATAACCTCTGAAAGTGGCTAAGTAAACAAATATTGTAATAGAATTTTTATACTGATTTTCAAGGCATTCCTTAGTTTTTCCACTTTATGACATCATATTTTTGTAACACAAAATGAAGTACGTTGCAGGGAATATACATGTACTGATATGCAATCATGGGTGCCACCTGCAATGTAATAAATTATGCATGAAATACTTTTGGAAAATTGTATAACTTCCAGCCCAAGGGAAATATATTGAAATATACAGACAAGGCGAGTTCGTGACCTGACAGAGAAAATCCGTACTTGAATTTCTAATACTCTAGATTTGTCCACGATGACGAACAAAAAGACTCTGAAAGACAAATTTTTGTTGTAATTACAAACATTAAATGTAAAAGTATGTGTATTGCGTCCTTTGACTTGCTGATGTATTTCCTGTTGATTAAGTATTTAAGTTTAAAGAAGCAGTTTACACAAGGGTTTGTCAGTAATTGAAACAACCATAAATGAAACATAATAATAGTTCCAAAACTAAAGATTGATTCTTAAGTATAATAAGTTGTTACTAGTCTAATAAGACACCATTGATCCATCTGCTAAAAATATTATTTGAAATACAATTCATTCATAAAAAGAATTGCAAAGGTTAATAAGACACTTGACATGGAATTTACATAATTTATATAATCGTTTATTTTGGTATTTCATTGAATTTATTAAACTATAGGCTCTTAGATAACAAGCCCCACCGAAAAGTAAGTTGCGACCCACAGTGTCACGACTACTGTTCTTGATTTCCTACAAGATTCTGTACGGGCGAATTTATCCAAAAAGAACTAAAGTGATGCATTTTTCATCTTATAGTCTTATAACTTTTGCAATAGTTTATTAAAATAGATTCCTACCATGATAAAGTATAAAAGGATCTCAATTTTCTACACACATTCAAATCTCTTCCTTAAAATTCCAAATAGCACAAGTTTTTCCATGCATTGTGTTGTAATTTGTAATGCAAAATACAAGTACAGTTAAACCACGTAGTTGAAGATCAGCACATTCGTCATTTCACTTATTCGTTATCGGCAAAATACTATTCAACTGGGACAGATTGACAGGTTTAACAGAGAAACAAATCTTGTTATATTGTATAGGAGTTTAGCGAGAGTAATAAATGTTCATTTCTGGAATTCGACAGCCGGAGAAGACTATTTTGTTTTCAGGTATTGGAAAACTATTATTTGTGGAGAAGCGTTGCTTCTTGAGCAACTAGCTCATAGAAAATGATATTTAAGCGTGGACTAAACAATTTCAAACTATACTTATCAAAGTTTTTCTACTTTTAGGGTTTACCATACTGGCAATTAAATATTTATAACCGTGTGTACAGATTGCTCATGGAAAAGACGTAAATTTACGTAGAATACAATTATTGAAATTTAAATAGTTATCATATATAACAGTAAGAAATTATTAAATCAATTCTATCCTCCGCCAAAAATAGCAAAATTAGATTAATTTTCTAACGCAGTTCCCACGTAAATAATATTCGCTGTTTATTTCTATGCATTAGCAAGTCTTCTTAAAAGGCTGTTCCCCTTGATATTGTCTCCTATAATTTTCTTCATAAATTTGCACGGGCGCCAAGGTAGTCACGAGCATAGAAGAGAAGTCACACTTTCTGTAGAGAATAGCCATTTAGGGAAAGTGAAATAATATGAGATGCTTGGAGGTTTACCAAAGGGAATTCCTAAAAGACGTGGTTGGGTACCAATTGTGTCAAGTCACTAAAGATCGTTGTATCCGATTGTTTCTTAAAACAGGAAATTTAGGAAAAAGAATGGTGGAGGACGTCTATCAGTAGGTACATTCTCTACAACCGTAAAAGGGTTTAAGAAAATAACGGAAACATAAACATTAAACATCAATCCGTAACATGTCACAAAAAAGCGAGCTATCTATGAGAACGTGTCATAGAATATTACACCAAAGCTTGCACATTTATCTTTGAGGACCGATAGTAGTTCAAGCCATACACCCAGCTGATTTTTCACCACGGTTATAGTTCAGTGGATAGTTTTAAACATTCATTACAATGATGATACAACGGGGAGTAAGGCAGAGGTGTGTGCTGTCCCCTCTATTATTCAATATATATATACAGAAGAGATTTTTAAAGAAGCACTGGAAGATGTAGAAGAAGGCATAATGATTAACGGAGGATGCCTAAATAACATAAGATATGCAGATGATGCGGTAGTTTTTGCAGATAGTTTAGATGGCAACAGCTAATGTCCAAGATAGTCGAGATAAGCCAACATTACGGCCTAACGTTAAACATAAGCAAAGCCAAATACATGGTTATAAGTAAAAATAGAATACCACCAACGCATATAACAATCAACAATAGACACATAAGAAAAGTAAATACATATACCTATCTTGGCGCAACAATAAACGACCAATGGGACCACTCCCTGGAAATTAAATGCAGAGTAGAAAAGGCAAGAGCGGCATTCGTGAAGATGAAAAGCCTCTTCATAAGTCATGACCTAAACTTAAAAACAAAAATAATACTTCTCCGAACATATGTCTTCCCAGTACTGCTACGGGGTCGAATCCTGGATCCTCACTGAAGCGACGAGTAAGAAATTGGAAGCTTTTGAGATGTGGCTATACCGGCGTATATTAAAGATTCCGTGGATAGACCACATCACGAATAAAAACGTACTAATAAGGAAACAGAAATCTTGAGAACTGTAAAGAGAAGAAAATTGGAATACTTGGGCCATATCATGAGAAATAATCAACGATATGAATTATTACAACTGATTATCTAGGGTAAAATTCGTGGTAAACGAGGTCCAAGGAGAAGAAGAATATCTTGGCTTCAAAATTTGAGAAAATGGTACCGCACAACAACAACTGGCCTATTTCGTGCAGCTTTTAACAAAGTACAGATCGCCATGATGATCGCCAATATCCGATAACGGATGGGCACGCGAAGAAGAATATGGTACCCGCAAACTCTAATAAGTGTTTCCTCAAAACTTTGTTTTCGTTTTCAGCTGAAAACAAGAGCTGCACACTATGTCCATTATCATTTTGCTGTCATACAGTCTTAGAGTACCGAAGTAGTCAGAACCCCCATATCTATTTTTTGTAGTGCACAATAGATGCTTTTTATATTAGAAATTATTTTTTTGCGGTTTATATGTATAATTGGTTGTCATTTTCAAGCCAACGAATAAACAAATCATGCAAGGAAGCAGGATTGAGTACGTATGTAAATCAAATAAAAGTCAAGGTAAATATATAAATATGAAAAATCCATGTTGGCCTAAACTTCTTACAGTTAGCGATAAATCAACTGTCAGTGTACATCGGTATAAAAATCCAGGTAACTAAGATATTAGATTAATGAAGAACTAGATCTAGATACGAAAGCAGACACCAATGTAAGCTTAGATATTTCAGTGGACATGAAATTTCTAAAATATTATGTCAGTTCTAGTATACAGATTCGAAACCTGCATACTAAATAAAGTCGGTAGCTGCAAGCGTTCGAGGTACTTAGAACTGAAAAAGTTAGCTACACTGAAGTAGCAAGACAAATTGGAAGAAAGAACGAACAGTGGTTCATAATTTAAGGAGATTGTTTAGTAACTAACTTCTAGACCTGCTCGAAAAGAAATCTCAAGTTCCTAAATAATCACCTTAAAAAGACTAAGGCGCAATAAGTGTAGACGACCACAGTAGATAATAAATGGCAGAAGAGGAATTCGAAAAAAGTGATTATTATATGTTCGAAATACTCACATGTGGACATACATAATAGAGGATAAACTTTTTTGGACAACCATGGATCGTAGAAAATTTAACCTGGTGATTACCAGCTGAAGATTGATTTCAACACCTCCACTGCTGCAGGTTTAGTTAGTTTGCTTAAGTTCTACATTAACAAATGCATTGCATATCCTTCTTCCAATGGTGCTGTAGATAATGGGAGCACCAACCTAATGTAAATCAATATCTGTAGACAATAGCAATCATTTATAGCATAAGGAAAAAGACACAAAACAACAGAATAACAGAGAACATCGTTTTAACGCAAGAAGCCCTAATAAAGAAAGCATTGTATTTTAGTTGGCTCAGCTCGAACACAGAAATGATAAAGAAGCATATAAGGAAAAATGAAATAAAGTTGGAAGAATGGTAATAGAAGAAAATACCTTAAAATGCGAACAAAAATGTGAAGAACTCGAAAGATACATAGGCGAAAAGAAATCAGGAGTAGCATGGAGGGTATTAAAAAACCTTAGATGTGATATACTACTTTTTCTTCAAGCCAATGGGAAAAATACTACCAAGAACTACTCACGGAAGAAAGACAAGAATACCTAGCAACCACAGCAGTATATGTAGAATATGCAGAACTCACGGAAATAAATAATACAATAACCATTACCGAAGAAGAAGTCAGGAGAATAATAAGAACCTTAAAAAATAATAAAGTCCCAGGGCCAGGAAACATACCCTCAGGATTAATAAAGCATGTCACAAGTAATCAGTAAAGGATGCTAGGAGAACTGATGACTAGATACATGAAGGGACAACCAACTCCACCAGAATGGAAGGAAGCATATATCGCTTCGATTCATAAAAAAAGGAAGGAAGGACAAATGAGAAAACTATAGGGGAGTGTCTGTATTAAGCACCCTTAGCAAACTCTAGGGGAGAATCATAAAAATTAGAATAGAAGAAGAACATAAAAATCAAAAACTCGAAAAACAGGGTGGATTTAGAGCGGGGAGATCATGTATTTCGCCCATCACAAATAATACAAAAAATAATGGCCACAGGAAAGGAGATCCATTTGGTGTTCGTGGACCTTACAAGAGCCTATGACAGCGTTGCTCAGAAAAAACCTTGGGATACATTAGAAAACGCAACAATTAGTAGTGTATTAGTAAGAGCGGTTCAGGAATTGTAGACGAACCCAATATCAAGAATAAAAATTGGACAAAACTTATCAAATCGATTTAAAGTAACTAAGGGTCTGAGACAGGAATGTGCGATAGCCCCCACACTATTTAAAATATATGTTGACCAAGCTCTAAAAGTATGGAAAGGAGAATGTAATGGAATGAGATTAGCAGTGGATGATGATACAACACTGTATTCACTACACTTTTCGGACCAGGTGATCACAGCGCAAGACTACGACAACATTTCATACATGAATAGGAAACTGCAGGAGGAATAAACCCGATGGGGTTTGGACACATAAATTTTAACAAGACGCAGTATCTGTCAATAGGGGTAGATAAGCCAGAAATTATACAGTGCGGTCGTAAAACGTCCTCCCCTCTACTAACCTTTGAACGACTTGATATTTCTTCACTAAATTTTGTGTGCTGTAATGCAAGGGTAAATACCACTTTTTAGCCCATATTAAATTCTATAACTTTCAAAATGGCGGCGCCATGTTAATTTTCTTTTAATGGCAATGGGGGTCGAGTGGCACCTCATTCGAAAGGTATTTTACTTCTGGGTCAGATGTTTGAATTTCATAATAAAATATTCATCCAGAGACAAATGACAAATGATTTTCCGATAGCACCTGATAGATGGCCGCAAATAGTTTGAAGCTGGATACCTTGGGAAAGAAGCAAAAGAGGACGACCACCTAGAGGGTGGACTCAAGAAGTACAGGAGGCAGTGGAAATACGAGACTTACACGAGGAAGACTGGCAAGATAAAGATTATTGGCGCTTGAGATGCGAGAGACGGCCTTAAGCTGTAAAAGGCTCGCTTATATATATATTTTCCGATTTGCGTTCCAGATATGTTGTTGGCCTCATCGAGGTCAACAACTTTTCCTTATGGCACTTTCCCGTAGCTCGTACTGTTCGACTGCCAGGGGCGTCCAAAGTTGAAACAGGAAGTACGGTGCTTCGACGGCCGGTGAAGGCGGTCCTAACATCCCCGAAGGGGCGTGGGGGACGCTGAAACGCTGAAACGAAAACGTAAAAAGCAGCATAGAAACTTAGCCAGCGTCCCTCGCGCCCCCTTCGGGGATGGAAGAACCGCCGTCTATGCGCCGTACTTATACGACTAGATGAGCTCGCGACCGACCCGCTGCTAGGACGTGGACACGTGCTGGACGTAGATTCGTGTTTCGACTTTGGACGCCCCTGGCGGCCGTTCGGTACGAGCTACGGTAAAGTGCCATAAGGAAAAGTTGTTGTCCTCGATGAAGCCAATGACATATCTGTACCCCAAAGCGCCAAATTTTCCGGGTGCCTTCTTTTTTCCACAAACTTGTTATTTTCAATCATCTGTCATTTGTTTCTTGATGAATATTTTATTATGAAACTCAGACGCAGAAATGAAATACCTTTCAAATGAGGCGTCACTTGACCCCCATTGCCATTTAAAAAAATAGTTCAAGATGGCGCCTAACCGCAATTTTGAAAGTTATATAATTTAAATGTGGGCTAAAAAGTAGTATTCAGCCCCCTATTAAAGCACACAAAAGTTTTACAAGAAATATTAAGTCATTCAAAAGTTAGTAGAGGCGGAGGATATTTTACGACCGCACTACATTAGACACGGGCGAACAAATAAAGAAATGCCATAACTACTTGTACATATATTCAGAGGTGAAATCAGACAAACTGGAATTTATGAAGAAGCAATAACAGAAAGAATGACGAAAGTAAAACAAGCAATTGCGATACCGAATTCGGTACTATGAAGCTAAAGTGTAAATAAAAGCACTAATCGTTTGATATATAACACCATTGTAAAAACAATCATTACTTATGGAGCTGAGATATGGCAAATCATTAAAAACACAGCAAATAGATTAGGGCCCCTGGAGATGGATTTCTGGAGAAGATCAGCGAGAGTATCTAAACGCGATAGAATTAGAAACGAAACAATTAGAGAAGGAATGGAAGTAGAAAAGGACATAATACAAAAGATTCAGACGTAGCAACTGACCTGGTATAGTCACATGCAAAAATGAACGACACACGCCTCTCGAAGAAAACCATGAACTGGATTCTCCCGTACAGAATAAAAAGAGGAAGTTGGGCAGAAGGGGTACATGAAGCACTAGAAGCAGGAAATATAGATCCTGAACTGTGGCGGAATCCTGATGGATGGAAGAACGCATTGGGAACCGGAAAACTGCATAGACTTTACAAACTGGTTAAGAAGAAGAAGAATAACAGTAATTCAGAAAATTTAGTCTAGTCGTCTGACAAGAGAAGAAGTTGTGAAGTATTATGTCAACAAAATATAATCAGCCGAGTGACAATAATTAACCCTACTAGAATTTAATTAAAATTTGTGGAATTTTAGAATTACAGCTTTTGATGTTAATATTGGTTCTTGTAATACGTCATTAAAATATATATTAATTAACAATTTCATAATATGTGTATACAACACATTCATTTCCCATGTCGTAGGACATTGGAATAGCAAGGGCAAAATTTGAATATATTATTCGTACAATATTTGTTTATTGTGCTTATTAGTATTACCAAAACACGTGGGGAAGTGGGAATTTAATTAAATTACTATTCTATTACCATTACTGTATAACCATATAATACTTTTTTCAATACGTTTTTTTTTAAGTATTTTAAATTAAAACTATATGAATCTTTAAACTGATTCCTACTCTGCATAAGAATGTAATTTCAAGAGCTTTAATGTGTAAACGAAGTGCTTCTTGAAATCTCGGAAAATATAATTTAAACGAGTCTGTTCTTGACAGCACAATCTACATTCAAGACTCATAACTCACGGAGATAAAGTTAGCTGAGCGAGCTTTCGGCGTGTCAGCAAATCGAATTACAACACTCTATCTCGGGCGCGAACCACCAAGTTGCAGGACGAAAGCTCCAACGAAAACTTCTGCGGGAATATCCGCTGTTCAACAGATATCGCGTTGGTTTTAATCTACGGGAAAATTTTACGTTTCCACAAGTTTTATTTCAAAGCCACATTTCACATTCCCATGGGATTAAGATTGACGCCTAATTCTGTATTAATACAAATCCTGAACTGTCGCTTCAAAAAGCCAACTTTGGGAATTCAAATTTACGTTAATATTTAAGCTTTCCGGTGTATTTTGCAGACGGATTTGGCTTTTCAATGATTACATTAAAATTGTAACAGCAAATGCATTAAAATTGGATCGAGTGATGTCAAAACCATCTAGCGGAATTCTAGTGGTATAAATTATTTCTCCTAAATTTATAGGAAATTGTTTAATTATTTAAATTTATAATTGCATAATACTTAAATATATCTCACTTTTCGATATTATATCGTCATTGGATTAGAGTTGAATATCCATACAAGATATATGATCGCTTGTATCTAATCGAAGGTTTTACTGATAGTTGCTTAGTTTCACAGCAGATAAAGTTGTGTTTATAGTCGCTAAATAAGAAAATTGATATTTGATATTCCCACCATCAACGGCGATCAATAGGGAAAATTTAAATTCGGAGATATTTCGTTAGGATAAACCACAATAATATTCAACTGTCAATAATAATTCAGTTATAAGTAAAAGTTCCAAACTTTTGAATATCGAGCAGAGCTCGAACTTTCAGTGTAAATAAATACCTCGAAATAAAATTTTCATCTGATAAACCAACTTTGATCAGTTTTCTCAGCAGTTTTAATAGGTTGTTAACGAAGTAAACAAGCGAAGACAATAAAAATAAATATCAAATTAACGAAAAACAATACCGAAGCTGCGGAGTGAAAAATCAATACCACGTTTAGTTCCGCCTGTGAGCGCCAGGAGCGCTACAGCGCAGTCTGAAAATATTGGCTACAGAGACTGAAAACATCGGCCGCTGAAAACATTCGCTCCTGAGCTTTCATCCAGTCACATGCTAACAAGACATGTTCTTCTGTTAAACTGGCCGCTTAAATATGTCGTGCTTAATTTAAATTTTAAATTAGCCTAAACGTGAATTGTAATTGACGCAATTTTAATAAAACGGAATTATAAAATATACATTCTAATTTAGATGAAATGTACCGGGTTTTTACGATCTTATCAAAATATAAATAGCACGCGCTTCGTGTGTCATAATTTGTTAGTTCGGAAATTAATTACTTCGAAAGTAAAAATGTCGATGTTTTACAACCTAAAACTACAATTAAATGCACAATTAAATTAGATGTGAATAGTTATATTTATATTAGCACATATCATAAAAGAAATAAATTTTAAATTATATCAATTTAGAGAAATTAGTATTTTTGATACAATTATTCATGTTTAATGTTTATAGAGTTGGCATTTGCATATACAGTGTTACCAATTACTGTTAAATGTTAACTATTTATAACTAGATTTACATGTAACTACCTATTGATGTGCTCAATTAAAATAGCGTTAGAAACTACTGGGTCCACATTTGTTTTAACCAGACCAAAGTTAGAAATATAGTGCCAAAAATTCTATCTATTACTTAAACTAACTTCCAAGTCTATAAAAGAGTAAATTTATTGTATAAGAAACTGCAAACGAGCCGATACAATTTCAACTTTATTTTAACTTTTGATACAATTTTTGTATTAAATTGGTCACGAACCGCTAAGAGCCAAATCTAATAAAACTTTGCCAACATCGATATCATTTTACAAATGGAAAAACTTTGGGCCCAAAATAAGTCGTACATTCCAACAATTGTAAAAGAGTAGATATAGAAAATAAACGTTTAAGCATAGCTTATCAGTATTAAAAGTTTTGCAAATTAAACAATTCTAACTAAAACGTCGAGTAAATAAAACAAAGTAAAAAAGCGAAATTAAACTGCAATGAATAAAGATTTAACTTAATAATGGCGTCTGAGAAAGCCATACCAAAGCCTGTGATTGCAACTGTGAGTGGTGTCCAAGGACATCCAGAAGGAGAAATGGATGCTCTATTATTAGGAAGAACAAGGGTAAGTTAAATTAACTTAAAATTAAATGTAAATACGAATTTAAATAATATTTTTAAACCTACAAAGTTTCAAATAACAACTCACACTGTATAAAGAGCAAGGGGAAGCGACCTCTGCCGGTTCGTTTTGTTCAGTTCCTAGAGGAAATTTATTAAGCGACAATTTCTGAGGCAATAAGCTCTTGTTTATTCTAAAAAATATATTGCGCTCTAACGTTCAGTCGGTTGCCCAACCCCCGCTGAAAGCTGAAAACATTACATTGTGTCGTCTAGACCGGAGCGTCTAGACCGCGAAAACAAAGAAAAGACCGTGAATATAGTGGCGGATAAACCCTTATGTAATGTATCTTGTATGCAAAGTATCTGCTCTAAATCTGTCTCTGCAATTATTAACACGAAACTATAATTTCAGTGAAATTATTCCACGCTCTAAATAAAATTCAGTTATCATAATATTAAATTAAATACAGTATCGACTGAATTTGATGTTGATTCTCTCATGCATTCGTCACGAGTAGGCGGTATTTTTACAGTATCTACTGCTTTAAATTGGAGAAATATGCAGTGAATTAGGAACTACGTCCCCAGATGCTAAACTAATTTGCACGGTAGATCTAGACCATAAATTTGCTCAGTAAGTCTGGATCGTAATTTAATTTACTTTAATTCGGTTAACATTATCCGAAAACTAACAGGGCAAGCAAAGTGCAGCGTGGCCTATAATTTGAGGCTCTTCCATTAATTTACATACATGCTTACATTATAACCAATCACTTCATCTGTAAACAGTGATCTGAAACTTAGTTTTAAGCAGCTTAAATAGTAAAATTGTATTACGCGTAAATCAGATTAGATTTAACAAAGGCGTTAGTGTTAACACGCTGTAACAAGACTGTAGGGTTTAGATAATGGAGCGACTTGAAGCGAGAAGATTATTAATGGAAATTTTGAATTTATACATACAACGTCTAGCCGATGCCCTTAAAGTTAATTGTTTCTTCACAAGTTTCTGCAAGATTATACGTTTTCAATTAAACTTTCAAAATTCGGGATCCTTCTTCAATATTTTTAAATGTATTAACGATGTTAATTAAATAAGCTCAGCTTTTATGGATATTGCGTTCCAGAAATGTGGTGCTTAGAACACAATTTCTGCTTCTACTCGTTCCATTTTGCGAGTCATAATATGGATTTACTTTCAGTAGCACCGTAAAGTATCTCCCTACAACGATTTCTTAGGAAAATGATGTAAAACGATAAAAATACTGCAATACTGGTTATTCCATCAAATAAAAATACTCAATAAGATATTGGTATGGTTTCTATTAGATGTCAAGTTGCGGAAATATCTCTTCTGAAATGTTTCCATGTTTTCTATTGTTTCTATACGGTCTGTTCTCGGCCACGTGCTTCTCCTTAGCGGTAAATTCGAAAATCAGGAGACCTACAATGCAGTCAAACGAATTGGGAAATTGTGTGTGATGAGTAGCAGCGCTAGATATTTATTCGCTGCCGTAGAAATACTAAACACTACTCAAACCATAATATACGTTCGTTCAAAAATTATTTCTCTGTTAACTGAGCTCCCAACAACTAAAATTGCCTATTGCAAATTTGATTCTTAACATGTATTTCACATTTATTGGTTATTCTCTTATATGGAACAAAAACTTGAAAGTAGTGGTAGATAGACACGTTACAGCAGTTTAAGCAACTTCCTTAAGTTGTGTAAATTCCGCATATCTGGCAAGTAATTCAAACACTGACTTTCACCAGGCGCAAAGAATCGATAAATGCAGAGCCGGTTTTAGGTGGAAGGAACGGAGGCACTTGCCACCGGCGCCTGTAGGTAATAGGCGCCAGCGCAGCCATAATCAGTTTAAAAGTTTAATAATGTTGACAGCTACCTTAAAATAATTATCACAGTATATTGAATAGAATTGAATCACCATAAAGGTTTCCAAAATTTTCATTTTCATTTTTAGGAATTAATAAAACAAGTGATATTTTTGCCCAAAAATATTTTTAAATTGTTCACAAAACGTTCAAAAGGATTACCTTTTTTCCATTTCCATTCATGCATACTACCCCCCCCCCCGAACCGGTTTCGCATTACTTGAGGGGGCGCGGACATCCCTTACATACTGACCATTCATACAAAATGCTTCCTAAACGTAACTAAGTGAAACTCTGACGTCGACTGACAGCGCGTATTTGCACTGTGCCATCGAGATCCCTTCAAAGGATTACCTGTAAAATCAATTTTAAAGTAGCTGAACTTATAGGCAACGCACCACGCAAAAAAAGGAAGCTGCCTGGGGATGTATTAAATGTACTTGATGCAACTGACAAATCAGTTGGATATTTCGATTATATATCAATTGTAATAGACAGCATAACTAAGGTTTCCGGCGTTTCCAACGAAATTAATCAAATTTAGAAAATGCGTATAAATATTACTTTTTCTAAAATTAATACATTTAGTACTGTTCGTTGCTTGGAACATTGTTCTCGGTAATGCCATATCAAAACATCAACCCAGTTGAAATTTCCTTGCGTCCTGTTATTATTACATATAATAGTGATACTTTTAAATCAAGTTATTTAATAATATTGAATGAATTAAACAAATTAACATCCATGTCACTGCATGCAGATGACACCAAATAATTTGTAAATAAGAAATACTGCAATTAAAAGCAGCTAGGAAGGCAGTATCGACCCAGCTCTGCTGTCGTGGTATATGATTTCAGCTAAATATACTTTTGTTTTATTATCGTTGATATGTTAACACTGCGCAAATTTCAAATGAGCGGCAAAATTCACAACGTTTTTTTAAATATTTTACTGAAACTTAAATTAAGCGATTTTTTTTTATTTCAGGCAATGATCAACACCGAAAGTTTTAATTTTTTGAAAACAATAATGTTAATAAGCAATTTCTAAAAATTGTTTAATCTCGTTGAAATAGGCAAACATTTGTGATAGTGTCTATACATATAGGGCAGCGCCTAATACAATTTGCCCACAAATACTTCTTCTTATGCTTAAGCCAAAGCGCCCAAATCAGTGTATTTCCAGCGTTTGTCAACACAGGTTTTTAAAAATATTTACTTTTTATTTAATGTTATTTGGCAACGGCAAAGTAATCTCTAAAATGATTAAAAATTCTAGAAGCAGCTTCGGTAGCTTCAACATCAAATCTACCTTTTGTGCCCTACCAAATATTTATAAAACTGCAGATGCTTCGGAAAAAAAGCGAAGACCCGCAATTTCTTGTGATGATAATAAAACATTTAATATAATGCCATTACACTCTGTATTTCTGCTTATATGATACGTGAAAACCTAAACAAAACTACGGCTTACAAATGTAATAGTAATGTGTAATTTATTTATTATTTATGATGTCACGTAATGTGCACACATTCCAGTGTAAAATACTATTATTAACTGCTAATATAATGTTGTAGGAGCATATTAGGAAAACTTTCCCACGGCGCCATAATATCTACCGCTGGCGTTGAATAACGGGGTATGTTACGAATTAGATTATATAGCAATTGTAGCAACCGAATGATATTTTAATAGCTATTTGATAATTGCAGTAAATGTTATAAACTCCATGGCTTAAGTAAAACCTCAAATTTTATTTTTCACGGCAAACGTTTATCGTGGACTTTGTTGATCATACTGTATTTACACAACATTGCGCTCAATATAACCCTTCTTTACTTATCGTAAACATAGAATATTTATATCAACCTTCTCTTTAATCTAAACGTTGTAAAAATTGGAACCAGTAACCTGACAGTAACAGTAGAATTCTCTCTCTTGCTAGACTCTTTCATTCCAGGATTGGACATACGCTCATCCATTTCCTTGCATTCGTTTCGGTCTCGGGCTAGGGCTCTTTCCATCCAGTCATGCCCGTCTACTTTCTATATGTCGTCTGCCCACCGTATCTGCGGCCTCCTTCTTTGTCGTTTTCTGGTCCAGGGTCTCCATTGTTAAGTGGTGTAATTCCATGGGTTGTTGTATCTGACATTGTTCCCTGCCCATTCATGCTTAACTACATCTTCTACCACTGGTCGCTGCCGGTTCCATTTATTTCTTATCTTGTCCTTCAGTTTTATATGTAACATTGATCTCTCCATTGGTCTTTGTATCTTGACAAGTCTATCTATGTTAGGTTTCGTGAAAGTCCAGACTTGTAATCCATATGTTCGCACTGGGAGTATACACTGATCGAAGACCCGGCGGCGCATATGTAATGGGTTGTATTAGTTTTTCAAAATATAGCTCAACTTTCCAAAAGATGCCCATCCCAGTCTTGTTCTTCTAGTTATTTCTATTTCTTGGTTTTCTTTTCCCACTTTAATCTCTAGCCATAGGTGAAAATACCTGTAGCGTCCTTCGAAGTAATCTCCCTCGACTTCAACGCACCGTTGACATCGACGATACCAGTCGCGGAAAGCCTGCTTACACTTGTCGCGAGGAAGTGCGTTTTAGTTCGGCGGTAACATTCCGTTGAATGTCTTCCACGTCGTCAAAGCGCCTTCCCTTGAGGGTCAATTTCAGTTGAGGAAACAGCATGAAGTCCGCTGGAGACAGATCTGGCGAATAGGGAGTATGTTCTAAGACTGGGACATTTCTTGTCGCCAAAAACGTCTTCACAATCACGGCAGAATGCACAGGGGCATTGTCGTGTATAAGGTGCCACTTGCCGGAGGCTGCCAAATGCGGTCGCATACGTCGAATGCGTTTTAGTAAACGCGTCATGACATCCGACTCGTCACCAGTAACAATTGAATCTAGAAAATTTGGGTCACAGTTGGCTGTTGCAATGAAGTCGCGGGAGGTGTTCATCGCTGCGTTTTTCAGCGGTCAAATTGTGCGGGACCAATTTGGCACAGACCTTCCTTTTCTTCAAATCCTTCTCCAAAATGGTTCTAATGGTTTCACGGCTAATACTCAGCTCCTGCTCCATCATTCTCAGTATCAGTCGTCGACCAGCCGCCACAAGTTGTCGGACTTTTTCGATCGTTACGGGGTTTCTCGTTGTGATCGGACGATCCGGCTTCTGATCATCGTAAAGATCCTGCCGACCTTCACGAAATATGGCAAACCACTCGAAAACGCGAGTACGGGACATGGCCTCATTGCCGTACACAGTTTTCAACATCTCGAATGTCTCCGTGGCCGTTTTCCCCAATTTGAAACAAAACTTAATGTTCGCTCTCTGCTCCATGTTTGACTTGTGTCACATGTGACAGCTGCACTAACGTGTTCATTCGCATGCACAGCTTACCACGCAAGTTCTGACGGGATGCCGTTTTAGCTATGTGTAGACGAAAGTTTCAGCTACAATTTGGATATGATTTGGAAACAGTCAGTTTCTTATAGCGTCCGCAGTAGTGCCAATCCCGTTTCATGTTTGTCCGACCTCGTATATATAAATATTCTACCATCTGCTTTATATTTGTCTCTCCTACCTTTACAATAATTTCTTCTTCAGTATTTGTCATAACTTTTGTTTTGGCGTGGCTAATTTTTAGATTTCGATTCTTGATGTAGTTCATTTCACATTATTTCTAGTTCTTCCTTCGTTTCTGAAATTAATATAATGTCGTCCGCAAAACGAAGGTTTAGTCTTCTTCCGTTTATTCTGATACCTTTGTTTTCCCATGGCAATAGTCTAAAAGCATCTTCCAATGCGGTTGTAAACAATTTAGGTGATATAGTGTATCGCAGGATATCCCAACAGTAGAACTAACTGGCCCAAAATCCAAACGAAATATTTCTTAATTTAGTATTGCTAACTCAATGGCAACTATAAAATACATTATAAGGGAATACAGATAAATGAATAGGATGGAAAATTAAAGATGGGATTATAAAAGCTTGCCAAGATCATTTACATAACAGTACACGAAAACGCAAATAGAAAATACTGGTGTCTTCCAACGGCTAGAGTTGTGACGGACTGGATGGCATATCAAGCACGTTCACCCAGATAACCTGTGGGACAGTTTGAATTAAAATTTGCTAAAACCTGATATTTTAAATTAAATGATCTGAAATAATATTTAACAGAAAATTAAGAAGAAACACCACGTTTTCAACGCTATTAAAACAGTATGTGTTAGATTGGATATAGATAGAAAATAGGATGCCAAAAAAGTATTAATTTAGTAGTGGCAAGTGCAAGATATGCAATTCTAATACAGTAATTATTAATACTTTATTAGCTGTACTATTTTCGGTAATTTCTGTTGAATGTGCATTCTAAAAAAATTTATTACTAATTTAAATGCGTTTATTTGTTGCTTGCATAAATCTGGTAGGAATTATGGTAATAGTAATATATTATTCACATTCGACGACATATTCCTAATTACTAATGTACAAATAATTTGTTATGGCACTGAACCTTTCTTTCGCTACATCGCCATAAACACACACGTATTTGGTAACGTATAATCTAAAATTGAATCAAATAGAAGTCAAAAACTAGTTGTTAGTTGTAAATGTATAAAATAGCAATTAATTTACTTACAAAGAACTATGTTCGCTTAACGCGGATTATAATTAAGTAAGGGTAGGCAATTTTGTGTTCAAACAGATAACGCAAGGAATATCTCCCAACGAGAAAACAGAGCAGTATAAATATGTTATTTTTAAGTTGCTCCAACGAAGTGTAACTAATAAGTAATTTTTCCATGTTCTTGCACTTACAGAACTCTCATACATATCGACTAAAGTTTTTTAAGTATGGAATAAATTCTGTATGTATGATAATACTAGTTTTCCAGAAAAGACTTAATCAGAATGCATCTATTAATTTAATTGTTGAGTATCTATTAAGAGCGTTAGCCTGAATCACAACATCGTTATTTGAGACGGTGCGTCAAGAAAGGTTTTTGGGTACATCACTAGTTGTATGTTTAACTTTTTGGCTTTTAAGCACAAATTCTGGCACTACTCGTATTAACAGCTTTCATAGATTCGTATTTTATTTCAATAACGGATTAAAATAGAAAATTTCAAATAACCGTTATTTACGTTATTTAATTTACAATAGATATTAAAAATAAACTCATTCTGGAATTAAAATCAAATTCGCGATTGATCAATTTAAATATGAATCTTATAATATTTCAATAAAATTGATTTTTGCCTGTTAATATTAAAGAATAAATCGAAGTATTAAAGTTGCTTTTGGTAAGCAGATATCGATAACTATAGTTGTGCCAGCCAGTCAAGTAAAGCACGTCATAGATCACATGATCAACGAGCAGCAGTGCCGGTATCATACAATAAAATAAAACAGAATGTAATTAGTCATTGCAGGTTGTTTTTTACTTTTTTTGTATATATTTTTTTAATTTAGTAGACCACAGTAGGTTATCACAAAGCCCATGGTTTTTTTTTAGTAATTAACAACTTAAATTATACAAATGTACTATATTTTATAGCAGAACTATTGTTATATGTCGTTACGTTGGTATTAAATCCAACATGTTTATACTTTGTTGTCAGAAATTATTGCAGCTGTCATTGAAGGTTGGTTGTTCGTAGTTTTCTGCTTGTAAATAATTTGTTTGTTTACTACTATAAAAACAGTTCTAATTAGAACTAACCTAGATTGTATTTTTGTACACGTTTACAAAATGCCGAGACCTTTAAGCAGACAGTCGAAACAACTTGTCGCAAGTTTGATAACCTATTTCGAACGCGGAAGAAATAATAATGGTCCACTTCTACGTTTAAATGCTGTTAGAGAGGTAATATTAACTTCTACAAGTAGAGTATGTTTTTTTTTTAATAATTATTAGCTGCTGTGGTTTCTACTTGCTTTGTATTAAATTAAAATGTAAATATTTGAGGTTACGTAGTTTGTTTGTTGTTCCACTTTAAACTGTTTCAATATAAATATACACATACAAGGTTGTGACGTCATAAAATGTATATATGACGTGCATTACCTGATTGGCTGGCAGAACTATAGTAGAATCGGGAAATAATTTTCAGTTAGCGTAATTTTCCGTTCTAGAATGGAAAATCAGCTTTAATGATACTGCAGGACCGATCCTTGTGGCTAAAGAATCCATTCCGGTTCTGAATTCAGAATATGTAATTGACTTTACATCCCCGCTATAGCCTAGACAAGAAATAAATTCTTGCGTAACGTTCTGAATAACAGGGGATGTAATTATTTCTATTGCATTATATGCGTTGCTTCAAAGCATCAAAATAATGAACTTTCTCCTGATAAGCCATCCTTTTAACAGGTTTCGCAAAAAAATATTCAACTGAGATTAGCTTCGAATACGTGACATATAACATTTTGATCTCGCTGAACCATCTATCGAAGAAAAGTTCATCAATAAATCTACATACAGCTTAACACACAGATGCTTCATTCTGCTGATATCAGCAGTTGTTGTTGAGTAGGTAATTTGCATCCATAAAGTTGATAAATCTGAAAGTAAATGTTGCTCAGAAGATTCCAAGGATCGATGTCTAGTTAGCGTATTATTAAAAAATTAAGAGCCTAATGTCCCGTCCATCCCAAGAATTTCTACTCACATATTATCTTCGTCAGGTTGTTGGGTAGATTTCATCCTGAAAAAGTCAGGCTAATGCCTGGAAATAGACATCAATTTCAGAATTTATTAGAACAATGTTATTTTTGTTCCGGGTGTATTTAATCTGCCATAAACCATTGATATTTTACAATCGAATTTTACAGATTTCCAAGCACTTTATATATATATATATATATATATAATTGGAAGATCTGTAGAATTCACCAACAAAAAAATAGAAACGTTCCGACTGAAAACCTTTAATTGCGGCATACCTTGAATACCTTTCTGGAAGATTCTGGAAAAATAGAAAATGATTTAAGCATCTGGTGATTTTCTTTAAACTTTGTTTTCTGAAAGATATTAAAATTCGTGCATACTTTACAACAACGGCATACAATCATTAACAAATTTAATATTAAATGAATTTCGCACTATTTACTAAATATACATACACCAACCAAATTTTTTATCCACACGCAGCCATGTTCATTTTGTCCATGTTACACACTTAATACAAAATCTATCATAATCGAATGCGGCTTCAAAATCATTAGGTGTTACATTATTTAATAAGAGAATATGGAACATAAGCGAATAATGTAATCGCGGAAAAGCAATAATTTATCAATTACAGCTCAAAAATGCAGATTAATAAAAATTACAAAGTACCTATCAATGAATTTTAAGGCATTTGAGGCCAAAATCACAAAAACACAGAAATTATCTGTTTAGATTGCCATTGCAATATGATATAATAAAATCGTATTATAAAAATAAGAATAAGACACAACATTCAGCGAATGAACAAAGTTGAAACTTGATTCCACTAAGCTATCAGAAGGTACTTTGGACATGTAGAATGTAGACTGGTTAACGTCTGTCATTAATTCTCGTTGAATATGATTTGGATGCAATTATTTAATTAGAATCAGATTTCTTTAGTAAAGGAACGAAAATGGAAAAGCCTCCACATTTTAGTCGTCGTAAATCTTCAAAACATGTTTTTCGGCCGACTAATCTTCATCTTTTCCTAAGTTGTATTATATTGTGCAGAGGATGATACAGGGAAAAGAACAAAAGGCAGAGGCTTGATATTAAATTACACAGATAGCTTCTACGAAGACCTACATGCGTCCAAAGTACAACAACCATAGTTAGTCCGAGAGATAGAAGAGTAGACCTTACTAGACACTGTACCGAAGACATCACACCTATCTGCAAATATGAAATAAAAACAGCTTGAAAATGATTGAACAGCAACAAAACAGCAGGATCAGATGACGGAACAATCGAACTGGTTACACCAGAAACCAATATAATGTTGAATTACTTAGAAACATTTTGTAATTATTGCCTCAACACCGGCAACATACCCGAGCAAGGAAGTATGCCACTGTGGTTTTAATACTCAAAAAAATGGAATATGCGAGATTCAAAAAACGACCGCCCTTTTTCACTCTGCCTTCTAAAAAAATATCAAATAAAGTAATGAATAAACTGGATACTTTTCAACCACCGGAACAAGCGGGATTTAGATCAGGCTATACACACGTTACGACAAGTAATGAAAAAATCACACGAATACATGCCCCTTTACGTGTCCTTCGTAGAATTCGAGAAAGCATTTGAGACGGTAGAAATTTGGGCACTGCTCAATGAATTAAAGAGATGTAGAATAGACTACAGATATGTAATAATACACATTTTTTTTTTGAAAAATCTGACATAACGATACAAACGCTTAGTAACACCAGCTCTATTAAGGTTTCGAGGGAGATTAGACAAGGAGATATCCCCCCAAAGCTATTTACAAATCTCCCAGAACATTTATTTTTAAACCGTAGATTGGGAAACGTTAGGCTTAAACATCAACTGACTCACCTAAGGTTTGCGTACGACATAATACGATACTACTGTCCAGCAACATGCTCGAACTGTAAAGTTTAATAGTCGACCTACATGAAGCAGCAGAAACGGTGGGGCTAACGAGGCACATCTCTAAGACAAAGATTATGTCGAATGCAAATGACGCAACATCAATTACACTAAGAAACGTTACCATCGAAGTAGTAACCTAATATAGATCTTCTTCGAGTGGGCTCCGAACCACGGGAAGTGTAAGCTCCCCAGACAAGATTTACAAGGCAGAATACCTCACTGGTTTGCCATTGCCTTGCAAGGGAGAACGGCCGTTAAAAAGCCGATGAATATACGTATATTGCTGTGATATCGCCTGCTATATTATTTTGTACTTTGAGGTTTTAAATAAATAAAACAAAATTATTTATACAGCAAATCGAATTGTAATACAGTAAATGAAATTGTGGCTGGTTAAACTTACTAAGTTGGGCGCCATAAACAAATTAAACTCTTAAACAATATATCCTTTCCCATATTCATGTTAAACATAAATACACAAATTAATAAATTGTTTAACAAAGTCAAATGTTTTCCCAAACCTTTTAAGTTGATCTCAGGGAAGCTGCAACAATTGGTCGTTCTATATAACTTTTCTGGCTGGCAACAAACATGTACGACAAAGGAAAACATAGGGAAAATCAAATTATCGTTTCAATCATCAAAGTCAAATCACAATTATCTGTGCATTTCCTTAATAAAAAACATATAAATTAAATTCGTCATACAAAATTAAATACAATAAACAACTACAAGGTTTTATTTATTTATTATTTTATTTTTTTATTGTAACTTTAACCTTGTACCTGTTTTTTAAATAATTCAATTGTGACGGGCTACGCGGCAATCTCCATCTAGGATGCAGCTCGTGGTCACTTGAACGGCAAATGCGTTGTCCTTGGCATTTTCGCAAATAAGCATGAATAACTGGAGTTGGTGATGTTCAAACACAGGAAAAAGCGATCAGATGTACGCAGCTAAGTGCTTTCCCAATTTTAACATACTAGTAATTATCTTTTGGATAGGTAAAATAAAAATCCACACATCTAACTTCACAATTTTGTTTTTAATTATTTTGTTTCTAAATGCATATGTTATTTTATTATTTATAATGGCACTTTTAATTTCGGCGAACTTATTTTATATTATTGCACTTCTTATTTCGAAGAACTTCCTTGTTTTATGCATATTGTTGTAATGAAAATTATTTATTTCATTATT
>JABXWE010020166.1:0-14905 GCA_014611495.1 Limonius californicus | reverse complement strand
AAGGCATGGGGAAAACAGTTACAGCCCTACAAATGCAGAAGAAATTCGTTGTTTTCTTGGAATAAATATGCTTATGGGAATCACCAGAAAGCCTAGCTACATAGACTATCGGTCTTCCCTCCCACACCTTAGAGATCCATTTATATCGTCCCTGATGTCTCGCAATCGTTTTAGCTGGTTGTTGGGTCACATACACCTAAATGATAACAGTTTACTGCCTTTAAATGATCACCCCAATTATGACAAATTATACAAGTTTAGACCGCTTCTCGATGTATTGGCAGAAACATTCTTGAAATGCTACAAACCTGGACAAAATCAAAGTATTGATGAATCAATGGTTAAATTTAAAGGCAGAATAAGTTTCCGTCAGTACATGCCTTTAAAACCAATCAAAAGAGGGTATAAAATATGAGTGAGGGCTGATGAGTCCGGATATGTATGTCAGTTCCAAATTTATACCCGCAAAGTTCAAAATGCAACAGAACAAAACTTAGGAGCAAGAGTTGTCAAAGACTTATCCCTTCCATTAGTTGGAAAAAATCATAGAGTCTACGTCGACAACTATTTGAACAGTATTCAGTTGCAAAAGGATCAGCTAAAAGACCTAATTTATTCTTGCGGCACCATAAGGAAGGGTAGAAAAGACGAACCTAAGGATTTGCTGGATGATAAGAAGTCAAAAGAGGCAACTCCGATTGGAGGGTGAGCAATGAAGGCTTGTTAAATGTAAAATGGCAAGACAACAAGCCCGTTCGATTTCGTAGTAACTTTCATAACCCCGAAGACGTTCAAACTGTTTCCAGAAAAAATAAAGATGGTAGTAAAGAAAATATATCCAGTCTTCAAGTTGTTTCTGACTATAACCGCCACATGGGGTATGTGGATAAATCAGATATGCTTTTAGCACTTTATAATTAAATAGAAAATCGCTAAAGTGGTGGCATGGCCTATTCTGGCACTTTGTTGATCTATCCATTGTAAATGCATGTATTACATACCAAAACAGAAGTGGAGTTTCTGTCAACATGACCTTGAAAGAATTTAAATTAGCTGTAACTGCAGGTGTTGTAGGGGCAGATACGGAAGAACCAAAAAGAAGCCGAAAATCATTGGAAAAGTTGCCAAACAGATACAAACCTCAAGTACCATATGAAATAAGGACAGATAAATGCTCCCATATGCCCATCCACGGCACAGAAGTTCGTTGTACACATTGTAGTCTCGAGATAAACCCCATCGCACGGGTTGGCACTGCAAAACTTGCAATGTAGGTTTGTGTTTAACAGCTAAACAAAATTGTTTCATAAAATTTCATCAAAAATAACTTTTGCGCTACTGCTCTAGTGGTTTCATGCTGGAACCACATGTTTTTGAGTTTATTATGTATTACTTATCACTAAAATGTTTAAATATACTGTTTGTAAGATGCCTTTATTAGTTTTATTTACTTTTCCATTTTTTAATGAAAAAAAATTAATCTAGGCCAGAACCTGGCAAAATATTAAGGAAGATGTATTCAAGAATGGATTTAGAAAGGCCGGAATTTATCCCTTTAATAATGAAGTAGTAGGTGGAGATCAATTTGATCAAAATAGCTTGAAAAGGTGGGATAAGGAGAACAGAAATAAAGCTCAGTTACGAAATGATGGAAATGAAGGTGAGCCAATAAATGAAGGTGAGCCAACAAATGAAGGTGAGCTAACAAATAAAGGTGAGCCAACAAATGAAGGTCAGCCAATAAATGAAGGTGAGCTAGCAAATGAAGGCGAGCCAACAAATCAAGGTGAGCCAATAAATGAAGCTGAGCCAATAAATGAAGGTGAGCTAGCAAATGAAGGCGAGCCAACAAATGAAGGTGAGCCAATAAATGAAGCTGAGCCAATAAATCAAGAGGTACCATTAATCATAGAAGACATTGTGATATCATTCGAAGAACTTTTGCTGCAAAATGTGAAACAATCTAACCAAAATGATCTTAATAAAAAACGTAAACGTGTTCTAGCAGGAGCAGCAGTCATCACTAAAATGGATGAATAAAAATTATTAGAAATGAAAGAGAAACTGAAAAGAAGAAAAAAACAAAGAAAATCGTAGGGTAAAATCTGAGAATGCGTACAAAGAATAGTTACCTACAGTCACTAAAAAATCCAAAAAACAGAAAACTCCTATTATTTCTAGTAGTTCCTAATCAGAGACAGAAATACTGCTTGAGGACTCCTCAGATGATGAATTTTTATGAGAACTTACATTCTGAAATTCTAGAAGACGAGGAAACTCTAAATGAATTTAATGATGTACCAAAAACACTATCTGTAGACGACTATGTTTTGCTACGATTCAGAGGGAAAAAAACGTGAAATACTTTGTTGGGAAAATGGTTGATAAAAAGGAAGGTGAATGCAAAGCTACGTTTCCAAGAAGAACAAAAATTGATAAATTTACATGGCCTAACGTAGAAGATGAAGAAGACATAGAGATACTTCTCCCCAACCTAAAATTGGCCATTGGGGAAAACTTTCATTCGAGATTCAATTTGGTAATTATAAAATAGAGTAGGCAAATATTTTGTTAAATATAAATTTACTTGTGTTTTTTTTTCATATCTTTTCCCTAATAAAATAATCTTAAAAATTGTAAAATTTACCATATGTTACAAATTATTTAGAATTCACACTTACCCAACATTAAATATAATAGCCTGTTAGTAACAAGTTATCATATGGATTTACACTTGCCCCGTTCGAGGGGCAAGTGTAAATATTGACATGACTTAAGAAAAAAAATTAAAAAAAGCAAAATTTAAATGACAGAATTTTTTTATCTGTGTATATTGAAAGACAAATACACATTAATATTGTTATAAAGTAGCAACTTAATAGCACTTGTATTTAAAATGGTATGAATTTTTAAATTCATCTCTTGTAAAAAGTTTCCAATGAAAATATATTGTGTCAATAAATTCATTAAGGGCGTCGAAACAATTTTTGCATCGGGGCGCCATAACCCCTCGAGCCGGCTCTGTTTTTAACATATCACAAAATCAAAACAATCGTTTTCTAAAAATGTAAATTTGAGAACTATACGGAACGATACCAATCAAGCATAAGCATGTTCCGGGAAAAACGAAAAGCACGAAGAAAATGGCAGCAGACAAGAACACCGGAGGATAAGAACAGACTAAATAACCTTGCACAAAGATTAAAGAGAGAAATACAGCAGCTTAAGAATTACTCTATCAGTAATTATTTAAAAGAGTTGACAAACGATAAAATGACAGATTATTCCTTGTGGAAAGTCACAAAAAAACTGAAAAGGTCAATAGCGCATATTGCGCCCGTAAGAACTGCCGGTGGTACCTGGGCCAAAAGCAATCATCAAAAAGCTGAAGCTTTTGCAACACATTTGGAGAAAACCTTTCACCCAAATCAAGCATTGGAAGATATAGATCACCATAGGGAAGTAATGAAATCAGAAGAAATCACACTAGTAACTACGAAAGAAGTCGCTAAAGAAATTAAGCAGAATATCAGCTCGAAAAAAGCTCCGGGCTACGATCTAATGACAGGAGCAGTACTTAAACAATTACCCAAGAAGGGAATCGTAAAACTTGCCAACCTTATTAATGCAGCATTCAGATTAAAACATGTCCCGGATACCTGGAAAGTGGCAGAAGTAATTATGATCCTCAAACCAGGTAAACCAGAAAACGAAGTATCTTCTTATAGGCCTATATCATTGTTGCCAATCATAGCAAAAGTATTTGAAAAACTGCTGCTGAAAAGATTAAAATCCATAATCGATAGAAATAACCTGATTCCTGTACACCAGTTTGGCTTCAGAGAGCAACATTCAACGATAGATCAGGTCCATAGAATTACGGACATCATACAAAAAGTATACGAGGAAAAAAAGATCTGCTCCACGTTGTTTTTAGACTTGCCCAAGCTTTTGATAAAGTTTGGCATGAGGGACTAATACATAAATTAGAGAAATGCTTTCCGAAAGAAGTTGTAGATATATTAAAATCCTATATAACTGAAAGGATGTTTATGGTCAAACAAGAAAATGAACTCTCAGTTATGAAAGAGATAAAAGCGAGAGTACCACAGGGAAGTGTATTAGGGCCAATTCTCTACCTAATATACACCTGTGATATGCCAAGAACTGAAGCGACAGTATTAGCAACATTCGCGTATGATACGGCAATCCTTGCAGTTGGAGACAGCGGTGAGGAAGCAGCCAGAAAACTACAAATAGCAAGTGACAACATAAACGCATGGACTAGAAGATGGAGAATTAGAATTAACGAAGGCAAATCGGCTCATGTCGACTTCACTAATAATAAGCATGAGCACAACGTAATAACAATCAATAATAACAACATTCCACATAGCAATACGGCAAAGTATGTACTTGGGGATGAATCTTGACGCCAAACTAAAATGGAAGGAGCATATAAAAAAGAAATGCAAGGAACTGGATATTAAATATAAGAAAATAGACTGACTTATTGGAAGAAAACCTCAATTGTCGATACACAACAAAATAGTAGTATACAAACAAATATTAAAACCCAACTGGACATATGGGATTCAACTATGGGGATGTGCTAGCAAGAGCAATGTAAATATAATTCAAACATTTCAAAACAAAGTTCTAAGAAATATTGTGGATGCCCCATGGTATGTACGGAATGATAACATACATAGAGATATAAAGATCCCGACAGTAACAGAGGATATTAAGGCGTTTGCAACACGACATGAGGAGAGACTTCATGGTCACATCAACCCTGAAGTTCTACAACAGTGAAACAGTAATAGTTCAACAAATACAGTGAAAAGCAGAGTATAGTGAGCTGTGGTAACACGTGAAATTAGTGTTAACGTTTTCGAATCTAAGTAAAGACCATGGGACTTCTTAGCAGATAAGTAATTAGGGTGATAAGGCCAGAATTAAACTATTGGCTAGTCGACTACGACTAGTGTTAGTTAAATTTCAATAAAAAAAATGTTCCGGGAACACCGTTTCGGAGAAAAAACGATGAACAAAATATGGAACTGGCTCTGGAAGCCGTTATAGACAATCATATATCATTTGGGCAAGCTGTCGAATGTTTTAATATTCCAAAAACTACCCTATACAATAAATATAGGAGCACATATTCATGGGATAAGCTAAGAAAACCACCTGTTTTAAGTGTTATTGAAGAACAAAAAATTGTTAGCACAATGATATCGGCAGTAAATTACGGATATCCATTTGTAAAGCAAGATATTTAAGAATTTGTGCAACTTTACATGAATCTCAAAGGTGTTATTATGCAATGTTTTACTGGCAATATGCCAGCTGTTGAGTGGATAAGAGCTTTTATGAATCGGAATCCTGAATTAAGCCAACGAAATTCGGAAAACATAAAACGTGTGCGAGCAGAAGTGACTCCTGATATGATCAATACATATTTTGATGAGCTGCAGGTGACTACGAATGATGTTCCGCCAGAAAATGTGGTCAACTATGATGAGACCAACATTACCGACGATCCTGGCAAACAAAGTTTACATTAACCCATTAATGTACAGCGTCCGTTTAAACGGACGCGCGATTATAGTGTAGTAAAGAGTTATTCTGCTTTACCGACCAAAAGTAACGCTAGTTAGGTTATGTCTGATAGTGTGTTCAACGAATATAAACAGTTAGAGGTCGTTAACTACAAGGGAATTCAATAAAAATTATTTTTAATTGGCGATGGATAAATGTCAAAAATTGAATTGCATAAGTTTGAAGATTTTATGGGTTTGAATGCGACGGTTGTGTTTGGCAGATGTGTGTGAATTCGTGTGCTCAAACATAAAAATAAACGTTAAAGTGAAATTTTAAATGTCTGTTGCTCTATGAACTAGTACAGCAACACCATCCACAAAATCCAGGTAAATTGGGGTCCTTAATCTAATCAAATTTTTCCTAAATCCTATCTGATTTTACATATCAAAAACGTGTTTCTCTACGCCTGGGCTTAGGTCCACGGCCAACCACCTACTCATCCAAACAATATGGAAACAAACATACAATTATTTAGCGGCTCCTCCAGCCAAAGAGTAGAGCGTAAACAATTAACTAATTCTCAAACCACAGAAAACAATAATTCAGCTAAAGATAAACAAACATACTCGAACATTACTAAAAATGCTTTTCAATGTCCAAAAAAAGAACAGGGAGTTATTCTAAACGCCGTGGAAGGCATAAAAATAAAAGAATACATATATGCAGTGGGTAATTTAGTACATCAAAAGACTTTCTTCTTGCGGCATCAAGACTTTCAAATGAAAGAATATGCATATATCTATCATCTAAAGAATTGGTCGATGATCTCCTAAAATCCGAACAACCAATCCAAATAGGCGAATATCAAGTAAATATCAGAAGGCTACCCCGTCAAAGAAAATTATTCTGTCCAATGTATGTCCCACTATACCCAACGAAATTATAGAACAATCGTTACGAAACCTTAATATTAAATGTACATCACCTAAATATTTTATAGAAGCTGGACTACAAGAAACAAACTATGCGCACATAGTTAGCTTTCGAAGGTTTCTATACATTGTTCCTGAGGAAAATACCACCATACCAGATTCAATAATAATCAATTATGAAGGAGCTAGCTATAGAATATACATACAATCTGATGAATTAAAATGCTTTAAATGCAACCAATATGGTCACATTTCTTCAAGATGTATCAAAATAACTAACAAAACGAGCTGCAGCAATCAAAAGAAAACAGATCCAATAAACGCCATCCGCTATCTACAACAACAGAAACAGCCGACACCCCTGTTGAAGAAAGCGCAAACGCATTCACAAATTTAAATAACCTTATGGAAGAAATGAAGCAAGAAGATTTAGTAAATATAGCTCCAGAAGACTCAGAAAAAGAAGAAGAGAAACACATTCCGAATTACGTCTACAAAAAAAGAAGAAGAAACTAACATATAAAAACAAGAAACTGAAAACGGAAACAGACAAAGACGAACCAACGCTAGACCAACTTCTGGAACCTATAAAAAAACTACTAGATACCGACTAAGCCAAATATAGTTTTACATACCCAGAATTTGAAAAATTTATAAGGGAAGTTTACTCTGCTCCAAATCCCTTACAAGTAGCTGAAAAATTTATGACACACGCAGAATTACTTGTAGCTACTCTTCAAGACTTCCACAGTTTACTCACCGAAAAATAAAATACCGGTTTACGCGAATAGTTAGTAATATTAAAAAACAACTTGCTCTAAATAAAGCTGTAATAGATCAAACCTCGGCATCTGAGTCCTATAATATAGACTCAGACTCCTGTTATGAATAGTTTTATCTCTGTAATAGAAAAACCGCCCCGTGGACAATATCATTACCAGAAAAAATTTATCCCTCTCCCAATTACACAAATCTGATGCATCCCCAATTTACTTTAAACATTTGCTAAAGGAAACACTACTGAATTACCCAAATCATCTACAAATATGTACAGAAGGGTCTAAAATAAGTGACAAAGTGGGAAGTGCATTTAAAATTCAAAACCATATTGAATCGTATAAACTTAACAACATGTGCTCAATATACACAGCAGAACTTTACGCTATTAAAAAAGCACTTTCATACGTTAATAATCGTTGTACAAATGACTACGTGTTATTAACCGACTCTCTCAGTGCAATTCAAGGGATTCAAAATATATACAATGACAATCCACACACTTTTCACTGAATTAAAACTAAAAAACATCGAAGTAGTAGTAATATGGATCCCGTCACATACAAACATCTATGAAAATGACCAAGTGGATCAACTAGCAAAACAGGCCACCACATTTGTAACGGAGTGCCCGCTTACGCTTATTAGGCCTCACGTTAATATTGCTTATATTACTCGGATAAGCTCGTGAGATGTCCAGGGTTCAAAAATGACTAAATGTAAAAGAAATGTATTTATTAATTAGCACTAACCTATGTACAAGAATGTAAAATAAATTAATGTTCTAGTGTATAATAATAAATGTACAGGTAAATGATAACAAATTCTGAGTAGGTCTGTGAGTACTCTGTAGCCCCACTGTCTTTCTGGGCGGGTACACCTACTGCTGTTGGCTGCGGTAGGTCGGCTGCTCGATCGTTCTCCAAGATGGATACGGTCTGGTTTTGACTGGACTTTAAACACACACAAAGAAATTAAATAATTATGCTTATAAGTGTTATTGCGGCTTCAGTGATTACGGTGGGGTAAATCGGGATAAACGGGTAATGATTAGCTAATTTTCCGGTGCGGGGTGCATAAAACACGCAAGTTTGATTAGCAACAAATGAAATTGAATAGATCGTTAAAAATCTCTTCGATCAACGACCTCGGTGTGCTCTTTACTGCTGGCAGGCAAAGTTCCTTTAAAAGTACGTATTTACTTGAATTCTGGTGACTTTAAATACTTATTCAAACAGGAACTTATTATTTAAGTTTTCCTGGAATTTCCCCAAAATACAACGGCGACGTTTTGAATGCGTCGAGATTGACGGGTTTGATACGATAACCTGTATTTGTACGGTGTCTGTATGATCGGACGGGACTGACTGTTTAATTGATAAGATTTAATAATCTCGGCTCCTAAACAATTTACTTTTAATTTGGCAAATAAAATCGGCATACGGTGCACCCAGATTCGCATAGAATCTGTGTATAGTTTTGAACCGTTTGAAATTCTCCAAACGTAATTCAAATATTACAGCCGGTATTTATAATAACCCAAAATTGGGATTCGTGAAAATTCCTCCACGGATCGAACCAATTTCAGTTCAGGGATTCAAATAAGAATTCAAATGAAAGATTACCGTGTGCTTACGTCGCTAATTATTCACCAGCTCGGCACACAATAATAATTCGTATAACAATTATTTTTACCAGGTATACTCTGATTCCAACACCAGTATATATCCTTGTAAACGTAACTATTCGGGGAAAACGTTCTACGGGATGAGCCAATAAAAGATCAAAGCAGGTTAATAATATTATACTCGCCAATTACGCGTTCAAAACTTGATACTTCCCAAGCGGTTTCAAACAGCGAATGAATTTTCCGCGGATCCTTCCAGCGGCAGCGAGCTCTAGGTTGCTGAATGTCGGGATCTGTAACTCGTAATATAAAATGAATAAAACTGTCTCAAACACTGGTGAAAGCACAGGAAAATTATTTGTTCACTTTTAGGTAAGCACTCGGGTTAGTAAAAGGAATTTTACTTGACTGGTTAATTTTCAGGAACGGATTTGCAAACTGGAATCGCTTAAGATTGCTCTTAAGAAAACGGCGGAATATTTCTGACTTTGAATTGCTTCAAAGGCCAGGAAAAATTCTAAAGATGATTTAAATGGCTGGGCGGACGGTTTTATAGGAAGCACTTTTCCACTTCCGTCATGCGCGCTCCCCTCTCGGCTGGAGAAAGGGACGCTTGTTCTCGGCTATTTTACGTCACGGTGGTTCCAGATGTATGTTATTGCGGTCGGCCTTATCTTCAAATGTGAATTTATTCGAAATTGGTAATTAGATACCAATTATTCGATTTTCACATTTTGCACCCGTTACACATTTAATGAAAATGACAACCATTGTACTACAGAAGATTTAAAAATATTCATAACGCATCATCATCAACTGCATCAAGTTTTTTGTCCAGAAGAATACTCTCCACATTCCCAACAATATCAAAGATGCTCTCAGCAATCAAAAATAATCCGTACATCAAATATTAAATTTTATAGAAGCAATCAAAGTTCCAATATAGACAAATGTAATGGAAACTTTTTGTAAAAACGTATAATTGCATATAATGTAATAGAGTATAGATATAAGTAAGCGCTAATAACCTAAGCTGTTGATGCGCTTCGTCTCATATAAAATTTAAAATTTAATAAGTTTGAAGTAAATATTATTTACAATATGAATCAAATTGCTTTCCTATTACTATTTGAAAATTATGTCTAATGCCGTGTGTCCCTTTAAACGGACGTTATACTCACTGAGTATAATAATTTCAGGTTATCCTTATGTGAACTTTTGGCAATTATACACACACACATCAAAATGGTCTAGGGGACAAACGTAGAAAGTATGTTTGCAAACGTTAATCAAAATGTTTTGTGATTATAGCATACAGAGCTTTATTCTGACAATTTCTAGATCCAGTTGGCGATGTTTCATTTGGTTTTTGTAAAACAGTTGTGTTAAGTTGATGACATTTGTATCGAAAAGGTGTTTTTGCTCTTTAGATTACTCAGTTTATGTGTATTGAATTAAGAAACAAGTTGGGTCTTAGAATCAATAAAGATGGAAAGAGTGCATCTTAGTCGTGATATTCAGTTAAGAGCTGTGGGCATGATACAAGGAGGTATGACTATTCGAGATGTGGCGGCTGCTGTACATTCTTGTAAAAGTACCATTGGGCGTTTGTGGCAGCGTTATCAAGAAACTGGTGATGTAAAAGAAAGACATCCTGGCCCCATCAGGAAAACGAATGCTGTACAAGATAGATTTCTTCGAATCCAATGTCTTCGTAGCCGAAATCTTACGGCCAACCAGCTAAAACCTGAGCTCCAAAATATCCATCAAGTGGTAGTCAGTGGTCAAACTGTAAGAAATAGGTTGTATGAAGTTGATCTGCACGCTCGACGCCCTGTTAAAGTTCCCGTGCTTTCACGGAAATCGCGCACAGAGATTAGAATGGGCCGAGGAACACATCAACTGGCAAGAACAAGACTGGGCTCACGTGCTCTTCACAGATGAATCCAGATTCGGTTTGAGGCCAGATTCTAGAAGACTAAGGGTGTGGAGGAGACCTGGAAATGAAAATCGTTTGGCAACTGTTCAGGAAGTTGATCGGTACCAAGGGGGAACAATTATGGTTTGGGCTGGAATTGGAATTGGCCGTATTGGTCAACATACACGGATGTTCCTAAACTTCTTTCCAGCAGTATTCGCTTACATAGGTTTGAAGCAATTTTGAAACACTTACATCTAAATGACAACTCAAAATTAGATCTAAATGACAAGCTATATAAACTGCGACCTCTAATTACAAAATCGAATGAGAATTTCCCAAAATTCGGCGAGCTTGAGGAATTCTTGAGCATCGATGAAAGTATGATACCATACTATGGTCGTCATTACGTAAAACAGTTGATAAAAGGCAAACCAATCCGTTTCGGACACAAAACCTGGACTTTATGCACATGCGATGGTTATAGGCCAGCGTTCGGGATTTACACTGGAAAAAACCAAGATGATGCTCCAACTGAAGACTTCGGCGTAGGTGGAAATATGGTTTTGAAACTAATAGGTTTGGGAGAAACTCCTCATCATCTAGGATACAAGGTATTCTTCTATAATTACTTTACATTGATCCACCTCATGAACAAATTAGCTGAACTGGGATATTGTGCAACGGGCACAGTACAAAAAACAGATTGGCAAATTGTGATTTAAAGGGCGCAAAAAATTGGAAAACGGTAAAATGTGGTGACTTTGACTACAGGCATTGTGAAAAAGTCATTGTATTTCAATGGAAGGATAATAAGATAGTCACTGCAGCGTCAAATTTTGAAAACACAGAGATAAAGTCTGCGACTCGATATTCTGTTCCACAACCAAAAATTTTTCACAATTATAATCAAGGAATGGGAGGAGTACTTGACATGCTAATAGCCTGCTATCGTACTCAAATGCGCCAACGCAAATAGTGGTGGCTTATATTTTCTCATTTGTTTGACGCAACTGTAGTGAACTCTTGGTTACTTATGCGTAAAATATATCCAAGAGATCCTAATTGTAGTAACTTATTGTCATTTAGACCAGTGCTTCCCAAAGTGGTGGGCCGCGGCCCCCTAGGGGGCCGTGGCCTACCCGCAAGGGGGCCGCGAAGAGCCGCGAATATAACAAATAAATATATCTTCGTTAAATAAGTTTAACTGTTGAATATGCACATACTTCAATTAAAACCATACCATTGGCGAAGATCTTGTTTTACCAGCAGTGATAAAAATTTGCAAAACAGTTCATAGTTTAGAAGTAGCCGAACCCCTTAAAAATATTCCTGTGTCCAATAATACAATTAAAAGAAGAGTACATTGCATTGCCGAGAATATTAATTTAACCTTACTTTTACGCATAAAACAAAGCAGTAAAATTGCCATTCAGCTCGACGAATCCACTGATAACACAAATGATGCTAAATTAATGGTTTTTATTAAATTTCAATACAATTTACAGCTTCATGAAGATATGTTGTTTTGTAGAAATCTTTCTGGTACTACAAAAGGCGTTGATATTTTGAAAACTATAAATGATTTTTTTTTGAAAAATGAATTAGCATGGGAAAAATGCGTTGGTGTATGCACTGATGGTGCAGCAGCAATTTATATCTGAGGTATAAAAAGTTTGCCCAAATGCGAAACATGTGCATTGTATTATCCATAGAGAAAATTTAGTTTTTAGAAGAATGGGAAATGAACTAAATGAAGTGTTGTTAGATGTTTCAACAATAGTAAATTTTGTAAAACGCAATGCGAGTTCATCAAGATTATTTCGCATTTTATGTAAAGAAATGGGTTCTGAACATGAAAGTCTGTTATATCACACAGAAGTAAGGTGGCTGTCACGTGGAAGAGTCATAAAAAGAATTCTACAATTAAAACACGAGCTTAGGGTATTTCTTCTAGAAAAGAAACCAGATTTAGCTGCCCTTTTTTGCGATGATAGGTGGATGTGTCTATTTTCGTATTTAGCGGATTTTTTTGAAAAGGTTAACGAACTGAATCTTTCTCTTCAGGGAAAAAGTACTAATTTACTGATTCTTAACAATAAGCTACAAACCTTTCAAAAAAATTGTCCGTATGGACCAAGAGCTTTGCACAAGGAAACAGAAGCATGTTTATTTCTTTGCATGAATTTCTTGAAGAAAATAACATGACGTTGTCAACAGAACTTAAAAAAAATATCGTAAATCATTTAACAGAATCAATTAACTTCTTTGAAAAGTATTTTCCGAATTTAAATCAAAATAAAGAACATGACTGGATAATAACAGATTTAGTAATAATTTACAATCTGATCATCTTCCTTGGAAATTACAAGAGGAATTAATTGACTTGAGATCGGATTCAATACTCGCATTGGAATTTTCTGGAAGCGATATTTCAGAATTTTGGATAAAGCGGCAAAACGAATATCCCTCATTAACTGACTCAGCATTAAATATTCTGGTTCCGTTTGCAACAACATACCTCTGCGAATCGGCATTTTCAACTATGTTATTAATTAAGAACAAGCATAGATCATGCCTATCAACAGAATCATTAGAAAATAATCTTAGAATATCAATTTCAAATATAAACGCCAGAGCTAAATTTGTTGGGTAATAATAGTCAAACACATCCATCACATTAAATTTAATCTATTAACATTAATGTAATTAATGCTAATTATTATTTAATTTTTTGTTTGCTTTTTTGTTGAATTTTTTTTATGCTTTTTATTTCACTTTGCACAAAATTTGACTTCTTAAAAACGCCCGAAACATTACTAAAGATGCTAATGAAAATTTTGCAGCTGTATTGTCTACTAATTTATTAGTAATAAGGAATAGACGGAGATCGCCCGTCGTAACCTGTATGCAATAAACATTAATTATACTATTTTTCATATTATAATTAATAATTAATTTTCTTCATTTACTAATAATAGTGTATTTAATTATAGAATATATATGCATACACAAAGCAAAATTTTTTTTAATCTAACTCAATTCTAAAAAAAAGTTAGGGGGCCGTGGTTTATCGATATGAGTTGCAGGGGAGCCGCGACATCAAAAAGTTTGGGAAGCACTGATTTAGACGATATTTAGCACTCTCTTTTTTAAAAACTTATGGGGTAAAATCAAATAACGGACAGGTCCATCCACCAATTAACCCTGAGGCAAGATACGACAAAATAAATCATTTGATCGACTACCACGGTACTGACAGACGGTGTGGACATTGTGGTAAAAAATCCCAATTTATTTGTTCCAAATGTGATATTGGATTACATCCAAAATATTGCTTTATTTTAGATCACACATCAAAATAATAAGTTACGAGATGTATGATGTCCGTTTAAAGGGACACCCTGTATTTTTTTCTTTAACCCCTTATTGCATAGCGTGTCATATATGATATTAACAAAAAAAATTCTTTTTTCTGACACCAATAATATAATTTGCTCATTTCTGCGTAGTTTAGCATATCTGGGACGCTTCGGTGACTGTAGAAACATGAAACCCCCACCTTTTTTTCATAAGACTACGTGATCGTCGCTTATGCAAGTTGCAGCATGCAAGAATTGTGCTTCCACGTGCAAAGTGTAGTTTAAGTGCCGTTTTTTCGTATGAAAAGTATTATTATTGCGGTTAGAAAAAATACTACTGTGTAATGCTTCCTTTCCCCTTTCGTTTGAAGGTGAGTTTATAACAAAATAATATTTCTGACTATATGTTTTTTGCAAAATATTGTTTGAGTCATATTTGAGACAGCATGCATTTGCGTATTTCGTGGTACAACATGCATGAAAAGAACAACGTATATATAAATATTGTTCATTTCAGATGGATTCCAGTTTATTTTACGGGACCACCAGGTATATTCAGGATTTACCGAGTGATAATGAAAGTGAGTGTCCTGGTCTCTCAGACGACGAGGACGACAGAATTTTAGCCCCCGAATTGGATTTCGAGGAAGAGAATACACATACTACAGATGAAGATATTATACCAGAGTCTACTGAAGACGATGACACACCCTCTTACAATGACGACGATGATAACATTCCA
>JABXWE010020165.1:0-13537 GCA_014611495.1 Limonius californicus | reverse complement strand
TTGTATTAGAAGTAATAGATAATTATAGTTTCTTTGTGCGTTTCATTGTGTTCTTTCCTTATTGTTAACGACCTAACAATTGCAGCGGTGGGATATGGACTCAAGGTGCGAAGGGTCAGTAATTTAAACGTAAATAACGGTATTTAATAATAAACGAACTAAACGTTGAAGCGAAAAAGGTGAACTAACGAATAATAAACAATCTAAGAAACATTAAGTAGTTAAGTGTAGACTAAGTGACTTAAAACAACGCATACGCGTCGATAAAAAGAATTAATTTAAGCAACGCTAGAATAACAGTGTTTATTTATTTTCGAACGTTTGTGAACGAACTCATAAAAACAGAGACCCTTATCAGGTAGTGCCGGGGCGCGAACGTGCTTGAACCCTCAGACAAAATGCATACAGACAATGAAAGAGAAAGCTGGAGACCAACAAACTCCGCTTCGACAGTTTATTATAGGGATTCGACAGTGTACCCGCACTTAAGTACACCAGCAGGGTCGCATTCATGCAGCGGGCGGTCCGGTTGGGGACAAACAACACCGATGCCTACGGTTTACGGGATGCCTACTCCAGTGGCGGCGTCCACGGGCAGAAATTCGAACGTAACGCAAATGCAAACGCAGCCGGGCTATGAGATGGAATTACTACGCCGCGAACGCGAACTGTTACAACGCGAGCGTGAACTCGTACAACGCGAACGACGCTTACTTGATGAGCAGCGACAAGGTTCATTTGCGAGTAGCGCGAACGCCGCGATGTGCAACAACGTATTGGAAAAAACAGTACCGGAATTTAATCCAGATGAGGCAACGGGATTAAATGCTAAACAGTGGGTAAAGAAATTAGAAAATTTGGCCGACCTATATAATTGGGATCAACGTACCTTATTACACTGCGCGTTAGGAAAATTAAAAGGCGCAGCTAAATTTTGGTTTCAAGGAACCCAAGAACAAATGACGGATTGGTGGAACTTCAAATTGAATTTGAAACGCAGTTTCCCTACGGTACGCGACGATGCGGACATACACCGCGAACTAGCGAATAAACGAAAGAAAGTGAACGAAAGCATCGAAAGCTACGCCTACGAAATGAAGGCTATAGCAAGCCACGGGGAGATTTCGGAAAGGGCCTTAATTAAATATATTATCAACGGAATCAATGATATAGAACTGTCGAAGCTGTTGGCTGTGCAACCGTTCACGTCTATCCAACAGATAATAGAAAGAATAAAGGTGTACGAGAACACTATTAGAGGTAAAGGCGAACCAGGTCCGCGAACGGGGGCCGAAGGTTTTCGGCGAAATATTGGCGATTCAACTACCAGACGACGGCCTAACCCCCCAAATAAGCAAAACAATGGAGACTCGGACTTCAAATGCTATAACTGTAACGAATGGGGACACAGATCCGCTAACTGTGAAAAGCCTCAGAGACGCATACGTTGCAAAAATGCCAGCGGACGGGGCATGAAGAAATAAACTGTAAGGCGAATACCTCTACAACGGAACAACGGGTGAACAAAATATAAATTAACCAACCAGAGGATGAATACCATAAAGTCATCGCGGTCAACGGACATGAAACTATAGGGTTCCTAGATTTGGGCAGCGATGTGGTAACTATCACAGAAACGGCCGCAAAGGAACTCCAGATACAATATATGCCGCATAGAGTGAAGCTCCGCGGGTTCGGGCAAGGCACCTGCACGAGTCTGGGAAAAAGCAGCGTAACGCTGAAAATCGACAATGTCAGCATACCAAGCGAAGTGTTGATCGTCCCAAACTCCGCCCAACAGGAAGACATTATAGTGGGAAAGACGGCCTTAGACCGCCCAAATATCAGGCTAATAAAGGAGCCAGGCAAATTTACAGTAGAAGAGTTGAGATACGACCACGAAGGCGTTAGCCAGATACTAGCGATCGAAAAACTGCCAACGGAACAACAAAAACGAACAATAATAGAGGAAGAGATGCAAGTCGGACAGCAGACCAACGGAGAAGAAAGAGCCAAACTGGGTAAGATGCTAAATGAATATAAAGATTGTTTCTCTAGCAGCCACTCCGACCTCGGCCGCACGGACCTGGTAGAACTTCAGATCGAGTTGACGACAAACGATATCGTCAAGTGCAGACCTTATAGAGTGCCATATGCAAAACGCAACGCGATGCAAGAAATGGTGGACGAGTTAGTGCAAGCGAATATCGTTCGAAGGTCCACATCCGAGTACTCTAGCCCAGCAATCCTGGTTGCGAAGAAATCAGGGGAAGACCGGCTATGCATCGACTATCGTCGACTCAATGCCATAACCAAGAAAGAAGTCGCCACGGTTCCAGTTATGGATGAGGTAGTCGACAAGCTGACGGGATGTCGATATTTCTCCACCCTTGATCTCATGAGCGGGTATTATCAAATCCCAATTGCAGAGGAGAGCAAACCAAAGACCGCATTCGCAGTCAACGACGTCCTGTACGAATTCAACCGAATGCCATTCGGTTTGGTCAACGCACCAAACGTATTTAATAAACTCATGATGGATCTATATGCCAAAGCTCCAAAAGAGACGTTCCAGTATTACATGGATGATATGGTCATAGGAAGCAAAACCGTAGAAGAAGGACTGGGAAAACTTGGCGACACGTTACGCATACTGCGAAACGGAGGGCTGACCCTGAAGTTGGGGAAATGCACATTCCTGCAAGAGAAAATAGAGTTTCTGGGGTACGAAATAAGTTCAGCTGGCATACAGCCTGGAAAACGAAAGATAGACGCTATCTCGGAGTTCCGGAGACCAGAAAATATTCATGAAGTTCGCCAGTTACTGGGCCTAACGGGATTTTTCAGAAAATTCATAGAAGGGCATGCCAACGTTTGCCGGCCCCTGACAGAACTAACAAGAAAAGACGAGAAATTCTTGTGGACGGAAGAACGAGAACAGGCGTTTGCGGAACTGAAGAGGCGGTTGACAACAAGACCAATTCTCACGTTATACAATCAAGAGGCAAACTTAGAAGTGCATACGGACGCCAGCAAAGCCGGCCTCGCGGGCATACTGTTCCAAGAAGATGAAGGAGGAAAACGCTTAAGACCGATTAGTTATTACAGTCGACAAACAACACGCACAGAATCACAATACCACAGTTACGAGCTGGAATGCTTGGCGGTGGTAGAATCCGTAGATCGATTCCGCATAACGTATGTAACAAAAGTTTTCGGAAAACAAAGAGAGTCGGCTATTAAAAGCCAGTGTGGATTTATTCAAAACTTTTATCTAAAGGGTTAATCTTACATCTATATTGAATAAAAATAAAATTTTAAACTGCAGCTAAAGGGCCTTGGTCTTCGATAAATCGCAGTTTTGCACGAACATGTCCCATTAGAGTCTGGACGGTACCAACATCTATTTCGCGGATCTTATTAAATATTCGTCGCCGCAATTGTTCTTCGTTTTGGGCTTCCCAACCATTATTGTATACCTTTCTGCTCAATACTGCCCAAAATTCCTCGATTGGTCTTGCTTGTGGTATGTTTGGAGGATTGTCGTCTTTTGCTACAAAATTGATATTATTTGTTCCCAGCCATTGCCTAGTGATTCCAGCATAATGACAAGAAGCCAAATCAGGCCAGAATACTATTTCATCATTAACGTGATGAGTATTAATAAAATCAAGTAATTTTGGAAGGCATCTCTGTGTATAAATTACTGCATCTACCGCTTCTCCTCTAACATGCCAATATACGGACGCGAAATTCCCGTTTCTGATATGGCACACCAGACTAGTAGTTTATCAGCAAATTTGGCCTTACATTTAAATTTAGTTTCATTAGGGCAATTCCTAATATCATCAGTATAGAAGCCATCGTTCCCTTTCATTTCGGCGTTCGACAAAGTGAAGTATTTCTCGTCGTCCATAACGATCACTTTGTTTCCATTAAAATATCGACGTCGTAATGCTCGACAACATCTAGGAATTCTTCGCAGCTGTAGATCAGAATATTTTGGGCATTTCTTTCTTTTTCGGAACTGCAATCCATTGTTCTTCAATTCTCTACTAATGGTCATATGCGAAACTCGAAATTGACGCGATAACTTTCGTGTTGAAGTCCCAACCCTGTCTTTAGCTCTTTCTACCAATCTCCTAACGGAAGCATGAGGTAAAACTCGTGGACGTCCAGTTTTTGGTAAGTTTATACAGGGAATACCTTGTTCGCACTCGCGAATTGTTTAATAAATAGTCGAAATCGAAACATTCTGGTCTCTGAACATATTCACAATATCACGTTTAGGCATTCGTCCAACCAACGCATATATATTCTTACGAATATCTAACTTGTAAGACATGTTACCAGAAGTTATTTAGAGAAGGTGATACGCTACACTAAATGTCAATTAACACACCTTGTTTTGTTCTACAGACGACTAGATATAAAACTGTTTTCGGTTCATGTGCTACCGTTGATATTTTTCCGAAAACTTTTGTTACATACGTTATATGTGTTGGGCCGGAAGTTTAAAATCATCACAGATTGCGACTCCATAAAATCAACGATGACGAAACGGGAGATCAATCCAAGAATTGCTAGATGGTTACTGAGGTTACAGGAGTATAACTTTGAACTACAACACAGAGCAGGGGATCGGATGAGGCACGTAGACGCCCTTAGTCGGAATCCAAATGAACCCCCACGAGAAGCCGACATTGCAGGTGCAGCCGTAATGTCCATCAACCTTACTGAGACGGACTGGCTATTGACGATGCAGTTACAGGACGCAGCGCTCAAGAGCATCTTTGATGAACTACAACGGACACCAACGGACAACGAAGCACGGCAAATCCACGAAGATTACATAATCTACGAGAACAGGTTATGCAGGAAAGTACGAGACGCCAACTTATGGGTCGTGCCGAAGGGGGTAAGATGGAGAGTAATTAAGGGAGGACATGATGATATGGGGCACTTTGGATTGGAGAAAACCCTGGAATATCTAAAACGATACTTTTGGTTCCCACGAATGCGCAAAGTGGTGCAAAATTACATCTCCTCTTGTCCAGACTGCGCATACCATAAAATACCAGGTGGTAAGAAGGAGGGGGAGCTTCATAACATCGAACGGGTCCCGATACCTTTCCACACGGTGAACATGGACCATTTAGGCCCTTATCCAAAGAGTCGGCGAGGAAATTCGTACGTGTTAGCCTACATCGACAATTTCACCAAATACATTGTCATACGGGCCATGAAGAATACCAAATCGCTACCAGTATGTAAGGTATTGGAAGAAATAACCGGAACGTTTGGATGTCCTACACGAATAATTACTGATCGGGGAACGGCCTTTACATCCCAGGATTTTGAAAATTTCTGCGAAGAGAACCAAATACGGCACATTAAAAATGCAACGGCAACTCCACGAGCTAACGGACAAGTAGAGCGTTACAATAAGACGATTGCCAGCGCCATCTCTGCGATGTCTCAGGATGACAGAGGGAAAGATTGGGACGAACATCTTCGAAACATTCAACTTTCTACAAATTCCTTGAAAAATAAAACCACAGGAAGAAGCCCCCATGAACTACTGTTCAACTACAGCCCACGAAATGCTTTGAAGAATTATATAATCCTGGCATTAGGGGAAGATCAACCGACGGACAACGAAGACAAGCGAATAGAAGCCATTAGTCGCATCCAGGCGGAACAGACAAAGCAGAAGGAAAGATTCGACAAGGCACGCAAACGCTCAGAAGTGTACGTGGAGGGGGACTTGGTACTGGTACAACGTGAAGCAGCGGCGACTGGGCAACCGAGGAAGTTATTCCCCCGGTATAAGGGGCCTTATATGGTGGAAAAGGTCCTAGACAACGACCGCTACCTGTTGGTGGACATTCCTGGAGCCGAACGCACCCAACGATCGTTTAATTCTGTTTTCAGCTCCGACCGAATGAAACGATGGTGCCCACTTAACGCAGGTCTCGATGACGACGACGACGCGTCCGATGGAGCCGGGGCCGACTCCGATGGTAGCGAAGCCGAATGCAAGGGTAACCCTCAAGGGCCAAGGGATGCTGGTGAGGGGCAGTGACGGTACGCACCCCGAACGCAACGGACGCGCGTTCAAGTTTAATCTTTTTTTACAATACGCTATTTGTTGTATTAGAAGTAATAGATAATTATAGTTTCTTTGTGCGTTTCATTGTGTTCTTTCCTTATTGTTAACGACCTAACAATATATACCAAAAGCTTTTCATATTATGTTGGCAATAGATATTGACACTCTTTGTTCTTTTTCTGTGTTTAACGGACATCTATAATTTGTTTTTAAGACAGCTACTGCACAAAACCTGATTTCACGAAACCAAGATGTTAGAATCGCTAAGAATACACGAAAAGCTATTAATTTTGAGGTAGAAAATTGATCAACATCGGCATAAAATTCCAGCAGCGATTTAGATCAAAATTGTCTTTCGGTTACGTTGTTTGAAGTGAAACTTCTGTATGACTCACGCAATGTGTCCACATATATTGTTGAGATTTTTCCCTCGCAAGGCTTTATAAACTTTTGAGCCGCTTAGATATAGCTCGAGCATCATTAATGCAAATTCCAGAACCATTTCTTCACTATATCTTTGCTTTGCTTATAATTTCTTCTAATACTTGAAATAATTCAGATTTTGTGCTTCTTTTTCCTATTGGTTTACAAAACAATAACTCTTCAACTACTGGAAATCCATCGCAAAATCCAATATACGCAAATAAATGATAATTCTTACTACACTGTGTTGCCTCGTCACCTTTCTGCTTGGAATTGTAACAATTTCGTACTGTGTTCAATATATTTGTAATCATTATTCAAAATTTACAACTTGTTATTATTGGGTATTCTCCGTATTGTATGTATTCTGTAGAAAATACCGAAGACGCACAACAATAAGGTAGATTCAGTTCCATATAAGCTGTAGGTCCTTGGCCCTTTCACGAGGATCGTGCTAAACAGCTGTGACTGGAAACTGTAACGTCCGCTTCTTTTGGATTATCGGGTACGTTATAACAAACAAGACTTTCTTACTGTAATAGTTTGCCGTGTTTTCCGTGAATTTCTAATCCTCCAGCAGTCCCTGAACCAGCTGAAGAGTATTTTTCATCGATTTGTTGCGGACTGATGAAAACTATAGTTTGCACCTTAAGGATCTATTTAAATTTATATGTATATTTAAAAGATTTAACTTTCTCTTTTTTTTAATTTCGCCGAATATTATGGGTTTTGTCAGTGTCTCAACACAAGGATTGATACACATAGAGTGTGCCTTCCATAGCATCTTCTAAACCCAATAGGAATAGAAGTCTCATCAAAAAACTGAATTAAATCCATGTTAAGAAGCAGAGAAATCTCGACTACGTTGAGTGGCGAGTCGGCAGAGGTGACAGAATTAGAGGGCTGACTCCACGAAGGGGTACTTTCGCCCCTGCTGTAGTCATTTGTTGTTGATGGCCTCTTGATGAAGTTCAGTACTAGTGGCTTTAACGTACATGCGTATGCTGACGACCTAGTTATTTTAATAAGGGCAATTATGAGAGGGTTATTTCGAATCTCATGCGAAGTTCCCTAAATCTATTTGTAAAATAGTGCACGAAAAAAACAGGAGTTAACTTAGATCAGAAAACTCACATGAAATTCGCAAATTGAAAACATTTTAAAAAGCACAAATGGTTTCATGGACGTGCCAAAAAGCTTTTTGGGAGGACTTGGGGGTTAAAACTTAAAATGATGTACTGGTCATATAAAGTGGTCATATAAGATCTCTGGTTACCTACGATGCCGCTCTGGTATGGTGGCCAAAAACTGAATAAATAAACATGATAAGCTAACTCCAAAAAATACAGACTTGCTTGTCTGGGGGTAACAAGGCCGATGAGCTCCTGTCCGACAGCCGCTATGGAGACGATGCTAAACCTCCTACCCTTACATCTATATGCAAGGAAGGAGGCAAGAACGAGTGCCTCGAGGCTGGAAGAGGTCACATTTTTTAAACCAGGAAATCTGGTTGGGCATCTGAGAATTGTGAAATTAAGTCATCTGTAATCGTTGGCCAAACTCACATATAAAATGCTAACGCAATGTGACTTTGACTGCCCCTTCGAAGATGTTATAAAAGGGCGTGCGGGAACTGCAGACGCTTTGTCACAACTAACAAATGGAGCTAATACATGGTATGCGGATGGCTCCAAAATTGATGGAGGGGTTGGAGTAGGTGTAAGTGGGCCTGGATGCAGGCTGTCTATACCTCTGCAAACACCCCAACCATCTTTCGAGCTGAAATATACGCTATATACCTATGTGCATATACACAGGCCTGTGGAAAATACGATTACATATACTCTCCGATAATGAAGCGGCTCTAAAAGCTCTAAGTTCTGACACTTTTGAATCTAAAACAGCCTTTGATTGTAAACAATTCCTAAAACAACTGGCAAAAAACAATACGGTTACCCTAGTGTGGCTGCCAGACCATAAGGAAATAGAGGGGAACGAAACAGCTGACCACCTTGCAAAAGAAGGAGCTGTAGCTGCCTTTTACGGACCCGGACCTTTCTGTGGACTTGCAAAAGGACACGCCGTGATGGAGGTCCGTAAGTGAGAAAACAGATAAAAGAAGTCCCATTGGATTAACACTCCAGGCCAATATCAAGCGAACAGGTTCATAAACAATTCGCCTTCGAACGCCAGAAGGCTTCTTGATTTGACTAAGAACGGCTTAATGCAAATAACAGGCCTCCTGACATTGCCTTTGAGATACCATCTCAAAATGGGCAAAAATGACATAGATACTTACAGATTCTGTGCACTAGCAAAAGAAACTGCAAAATGTATATTATTGTAATTATATTATATACAAAAAGGTAAACATACTTGAAGATGTAACAATGCTGCTCCAACCCATAGGAAAGACGGCCCCAAAAATATCTTGAACGTCATCAATAATTTAGGTGTTTGGGAAAAATAATGTGTAGGGTAGTCAAAAAGATCTTTTAGGTCGAAGTGAAGAGGGTTTAAGAGCCTAGACGACCCCAACGACAATCTACTCTAAATCTAAATAAGGTTTTTCTTAGTTTTTTATTTTGATAGCTTTTATGGGTGTTGTCAGTGCCTCAACACAAAAATTGCAAGCGGGCGCTACGAAAACTAATATTAAAAAATAGTGCGTACATGAAAAAAACGGAAGCTCTGTTGCACTGTTCTAACATTTTTAGCTTTGTGTAGTACATACGTGTACAGTACGCTCATTAGTTAGCAATTATTCAATACGCTATCGATTAGGATGTTATAAATAGAGTTGGGCAAATGCATATTTTATTTGTATATCTTTTCCTATTAAGCATAACTTGTTAATTTTTCGTGTATACACATTTTTTAGTGTTAATAAATACTTTTTTGCATATTTTGCATATATTACAACTTCACCGCATTTTCGTGCATATTTTGTCTTTTAAGGGCATGAAAATGCATACTCTAGCAAAATAAAAAATAGAAAATAGAATATCAAACAAATTGTTTGAAAATGAATGTTCTATAATTTCTTACCTGAAAAAACTTAATATTTCCTAAATATCTGACAACAGAAAGTTCAGGTAAATGCAGATTTAGCTTATATGATATGACAAAGACGGTATTAGTTGGGCAGGTACTTAGGTATTCAGTGGACATTTCTTTGAAAATAGTACGTGTTTGGGAATTTAGCTAATTCTTAGAAGATATCGTTATTGTGTATTTGGTTACCAAAGGGGTTGGTAAGTTTTCAGTTTATTTTTTGCGTAATTCATTTCTTGACAGAGCTGCAAGTATCAACCCGAAATTTGTGAAAATGCCTAAACTTGATAGTTCAAAAACCGATTTAATTAAGAAGTGGTTGAAGCCGCACGCATGCTTTAAATATGATGGCAGTGTTGTGTTTTGTACCGTTTGCACAAAAGAGGTATTTATCCCCTTATTTTAATTTAATAAAATATTCCCTTTATTTAAACATTGGCAACCCAGAGTCTCCCTTAATGTCAAACTAAAAGATTAAATTCCAATTTGTTATTTGATATTATCATCGGCCATGGGATTGAAGTATTAAATTAGGGATTTAATAATTAATGTAATATTGCAAAGAAATCGGCAAAGCTCCCCTCAATTAGTTGCCATATTCTCTAAGCTATAGAAAATTATTGTACTCAGTTATTGTGTTTACAGATCAACATTAATAAAAAGTTTCAATTTGATCAGCACGTAGCTACTGGCCCACATCAAAAAAGAAAAAATAATGCAAACGAGCCACAACAACAATTATTGCTGAATTGTTTAAACAAAAACGAAAATTTTAGCAACTTTCATGACGATTTCTGCAAAATGATGATTTCCTGCAACATTCCATGAAATAATTTGGACGTTCCAGAATTTTAACAATTCCTGGAAAGGAAATATACAAAAAAAAGTCATTTCCCGGAGTACAGCTTCCAAAACGCACATATTCCGAAATTATACGAAGGTAATCTTCAAACAATTATGAACGCTATTTCGAATAATTATATTTGGTTTAGTGTAGACGGAACCACCGATGCCAAAGGAAGATGTATTGCGAATTTTATTGTTGGTGTCTTGAACAGAAATCCTTCTTCCAGCTTTTTAGTTGTTGTTAAACAACTCGAAAAAACCAACCATTTGACAATTTCACGTTCCGTCAATGAAACCCTTTCATTATTATACTTTCCAAATCAAATACTATCAGAAAGATTTTATACATGGTAACTGATGGTGCATCATACATGGTGAAAGTTGGTTAAAACTTAAAAATTTGTTTTCCTAATATGATTCAAGTGACATGTTTGGCTCATGCAATGAATAGAGTGGCCGAATCAATTAGAGGCGAGTTTCCTTTGGTGAATAAACGGGAAGAAGGTAGTCCTAAAATCACCAGTTTGTGTCAAAGTTTACACAGAGCGTTCGATCGGTATAGGTATACACTGCTGCTATACAGAGGTTACGTTTTCGCTAATTTCATCGCTAAAAAAAAAGATTTCGTAATGAGGTTTCCGCTGTTTTATTAAGAAACCTGCCTTCAATGCCGATGATCAATTAGATTTTTTTGAAAATTTTTGTTTATGAAGATAACTGGAATGCAACGACTGCATACAGTGGTTTAGTTAATATAATTTTATGCTCTTAATATAAAAGATATCACAATGGGGTTTTCACTGTTCTATTCAGAAAACTAGGCGCTAGGGCACTATGCATTCAGATTTTTCGAAAACGATATTTTTGTATAAAATTAGCCATGTCTAAGATTAGGTCATTTACGGAAGCATGTATCGATTAATCTAAATAATTAAAAAAAAAATGAAATGCATCATGCCCTCGAGTGGTCTTTTGTCGTAAAAATGGTTTTAATTTTATAAAAATTGGTTCATAAATAAGCCAGAAAAATACATTATAAATGACGTATGTTTTTGCCTAATTTTTGATATTTCTTGCCATCGGTTAGTAGCGCCACAGATAAAATTCTAGAACGGAAGAAACCAGTACCTCACTACCCAAGCCCCCCTGCAGCTAATCCGCTTATCTTTCACTTTCAAAGACATTACCTGCCTTGCCATCAAAAATATAAACTTACCAACGGTAGAGTGGAATATTGTGACCCAGGTTAAAATACCAGATATTTTAATGGAAATATATCAATGAATATTGCAAAATAAAAATGATATTTTGATACAATAAAATTATGTCGGTCACTCTGGTGGGTGACACACATATATGTACCTAATAACTAATCTAACAAATGTTGTCAATAATTAATGCATGCATTTAAAGTCTTGCTTTTCTAATATAAAAAACAAATGTTAACTTAAAATAATATACGTCGATTTTTGTCTAAGCAAAAACCTCCATAATGGCTTTCAAGTTTTTTTTCCAATGGTCGATCGTATATAATTTTTAGTTTTGAAAATGAGAAAAACAGTTTTTTGCTCAATAGACTAATTTAGGTCTCCTAGTTACTTAGGAAATACATTTTTTTTTTCCCATTGAACTCCTTGTCAATTAAAAGCAAAGCGGTTTTGGACCTATGTTCATATGAAAATTGAGTAAGGAATAACACCTTTAAATTTGCTAGATACTTAATTAACACCCTGTATATTATAATCTAATAGATGTTTAGAACTCATTGTTACCAGAATTCATTGATCCAAGATACACTAGACCAAATGGAATCCTACTAAATCCGCTCCGGTAACTGTATGAAATATATTTTTTTGCAGAGTCGAATAATTGTCGTACATTTTAAATTTACTTATTTTTTTTTATTTATATTCCTTTTACCAACACTATTACTTTCTTATTTGTATTATTATATGTTTTTTAAACAATCAACACATTTATGAAAATTATATAAACTACTTTGCACCTCTTACGATAATCGAGAACCCCATCGTGGTCCTGGAATAATGGACACCCTGTATAATTCGGTATTAAATACAAGGTGTAGATTCGTTTTTAAATTTATTATTTAAATAATATTGTATACAATTTAGTTTACAACGTATTGTAACAAAATTGTGCGCTATTTTATTTAAAAGATAAATTTATAAACCCATCCAGAAGCATAACATACATTGAAAACAGTTATATACCAAAATCAAAATTTATCAATATTAGCTTATATATTTTAATGACAAATGAAACTTATTTTATTTTATTATTAGCATTAGATATCTGCCACCTATGGCAGGTATACGGCTTAAGTGACCGAAATCAGGTAAAAGTATAATCCCCTTTCATCCCCAGCAGTTTTGTGGCTACATCGGGCAAGAAATGTTGTAGGCACATCAGAGGTGCAATTTAGATAAATCCATCTTATTCAGAACTTTCGTGACTCTCTCTTAGTTTTTGGATCCGCCATTGCGAAAGGAGCCTTAAGGATGTTCCCTTACCTCTACAGCAAATCCTTACCAGATGGGGAACGTGGACTGAAGCCGCTGTATTTTATTGCGAATATTATAGTGATTTTAAAATTGTTGTTAGCTCTTTTTATTCAAATTGTACTCAGTCTGTGGCAGATTGCTAAGATATTTTGAAAAGTTATGAATTAGAATCTCAATTATCCTATACAAAGTGTTGCGGGTCAAACGAGCTTCTTCGCCGACCCGCAACGGGAAAGATGGAAGTGCCTTCAGCTTAGCTCAGAGGAGTAGGGGTGGTTCACGAGAAACGGAAATCGAACGTATTAGTGTACAGAGTGAGTCAAAATTAGTGGGTGCCACCTTTTAAATAACAGCTGATTGCAGGTTCTCGTGGAAGGCCGAGAAACCTGCAGATTACGGGAATCGAACTCACCTTTATTGTGCCTCCTCCTGTATTATATAAAGCTTACAAAGTTCATGCACAATACAATCCCCACAAATAAGAGATATAGTGAATTTTAAGGCAAATATAATTCTATTGCTGGAAATTGGTAACACACATAGTACACAAATAAAATCAAAACGGTAGTAATTGTAGTTG
>JABXWE010020164.1:0-19980 GCA_014611495.1 Limonius californicus | reverse complement strand
TTTTGTCTCTTACGAGACGTAGCGATCTTCTCTCCTATGCCTGTGTTGCGCGTTTAGAGTGCCACAGACATAGAGGACTTACAGCTTAACGTGGGCTCCGAACCACGGGAAGTGTAAACACTTCTACTCCAGAGAAGATTTACTAGGCAGAATACCTCGCTGGTTTGCCATTGCCTTGCGAGGGAGAACGGCCGTTAAAAATCCGATGTTCCGGTACTGGGAATTGAACAAAGGACCATCAGCGTAGAAGTCTAACGCGCTAACCTCCAGCCTACGGCCGCCTCATTTAACACTTACTATGATCAAATTCAGATTTTGCTATTTCCTCGGTATTGCTCTCCCGTTTTCGAGACAAAAGAAAAAGTACGTATCTTAAAATAAACAAAGACAGTATTGGATTTATTAATGAAAGATCCCATTGTTATTTTAAGGTAGATATCGCTTTATTTTAACGCAAACTATAACACAAAATACATTTTAATGCAATAATTTTCAACAATAAAGAAATGTAATATTGTAAGCTTTCATCAAATTGAATGTGCCCCGCATGCCGAGTTCGTTTCTGTTTGTTATTCTAAGGTGAACTTAGTTTTATGTTAACGCAAACTATAGCACAAAATACGTTTTAAAGCAATAATTTTCAACAATAAAGAAATGAACATATTGTAAATTTTCATCAAATAAAGTGCCCTGCACGCCGAGTTAGTTACCAGTTGTTATAAGGTAGAATTCGCTTTATTTTAACGCAAGCTTCTTCTCTTCTCCTTCTTCTTAACGTAGGCCAAACCGCCTGTTTTTCCTGGAATCTTCACGCTAGCTGTTGCGGTTGTTCTTGAGACGTTGACTGCCAACTGTCACTCCATTTTTTGGTGGTCTCCCTGGAGGTCTTCTGCCGTGCGGGCAACATACCGCATCTTCTACTTTACATTTCTCTCTTATGTGTGTATTCCGTTGCCTATCCCACATTGTATATCTAGCCATTGATCTTGATGCTTTAATTCCCGTTGTCCTCATTTGCTTTTTTGTAGTTACGTTATCGGCTCTGGTTTCCGCCCCGTATGTCAGGATTGGACGTACTCATGTCTTATAGATTCTGGTTTTGCATTCTATAGTAAGGTGCTTGTTTTTCCAGATGGATTGTTTCAAGTATCCCGATATGGTGGCTGCTTTGTTTACTTGGTATTTGACATCATCTTTAAGATCTCCATAGCTAGATATTTTGCTACCTAAGTAGCAGAATGACATTACTTGCTCAATTGAGATGTTGTCTATTGCTAGTTTGCATCGCACAGGCTCTTTCGAGTCATTGCCTTTGTTTTTGCTGTTGAAATGGCCATATTATATTTTTCAACCGTGGTTTTAAAACTGTGCAGTAGCTGTTGCAGGTCGTTTTCTGATTCCGCTATAAGAGCTGCGCCGTCTGCGTAGCAGAGGTTGTTTATCTTATTGTTTCCTAGTCTATATCCGCGACCGCATTCTTTGACTGCATCAATGATTTTGTCCATGATTACGTTAAACAGTCGGGGGCTGAGGCTATCTCCCTGCCGAATTCCCGTGTTAGTCTTTATCTCTGGGGTTAATTTTTTGTTGACTCTTATTTTGGTGGTGTTTTTGGCATTTAGTTCTTTAATTATACGAATGTAGTTTTTGGGTACCTCTTTTTCTTCGAGTATTTTCAAGACATCTATAAGTTGTATTCTGTCAAACGCTTTTGTAAGATCCACGAAGCAGATAAAAGCGGGTTTGTTGTATTCAAGGGCCTTTTCTGCAATTTGTCGTAAAATAAATATTGTGTCCAGTGTGGATCTGTTTTCTCTAAAGCCCTGTTGTTCTTCATTTATTGGGGTGATGGAGGATATCTCCCTCGCGATTATGTTTGTGAATAGTTTCATTACGGAACTAAGGAGTGTTATTCGCCTATAGTTCGATGACTTCTTTTTATCTCCCTTTTTGAATATTGGTATGGTAATAGTCAGAGGTTCCCCGCCGTATTTAGTCAGCTCGTTGACTATTTCGTCTTCGCTCGGTGTCCTTCTGTTCTTTAGTTTTGCTATTGCATTTCTTATTTGTTCTTCTGTCATTGTTGCTGTTTGTTCCTCTTGTATTCTATACTCATCTTCCTGTTCCTCCTCTTGGTCTCCGAGGTCAGTGTCATCGTACAGCTTTTGAAAGTAGTTGGTCCATCCTTCTTCGCTTATAGCTTTAATTTCTATGCTCTCGTTTATTGTTTTTTCCTGGCCTCTTAGCATTTTACAGACCCGCGTTTGTGCACCGTACATGTCGTGTTCCATATCTACGCTAAAGTTTTGCCAATATTCGTTCTTTATTTCGCGAATTCTGCTATTGACTTGATTTCGCACTGCTATGTAGTTCTCGTATGCCTCTCTGGTTTGTTTACTCTTGGACTCTACGTAGGCTTTCCTCTTTGCCTCTGTGATTCTTTTTACTTCTATGGTGAACCAAGGCTTGGTGATTGGTTTTGCATTTAGATTTACCGTCTTCTTCCCTATCGCTTCTTCTGCTGCCTTGTGAATGTTATTCTTAATCTTGTTCCATCTGGTGTCTATATCATCACCCTAATTGGATGGGTTGTTTGTAATTTGTTGTTGTAGGCGGCTTCTATAAAGCTCTCTTGTGCTTTGCGCGACCAATGATTGGATGTTTTTTCGACGTATATTGGGTTTTTTTCGTGATCGGTGTAGCCGATGTTCTTATTTTACAAAGTACTAAATTGTGATCTGAGCGTATGTTTGCAGAGGTTAAGCTTCTGACGTCTAATATGTGCTCAGGGCGTATGGCTCTGTTGGTGATAATGTAATCTATAACGGATTGATTATTGCGGCTGTCTGTGAAGGTAAACTTATGTTGCTGTTTGTGGTTGAAGACGGTATTATTAATCCTTAACCTTCCAGTACTCGCGCGTGGTATTTGAATACCCTAGGCGATCTACTTCTTTGAATATAACATAGTGGACGCTTCCGATGAGCCTAATCGTTTCAGTATTCCTCTATTGCAGTATCCCGGTTGCTGTCATACGGTGAGCAAGTGCCGTTTGCATACGCTGTTTTAACAGCAATTATTAAAAGTGTTTGGGGTATACAAATACCCCGCGCTAGCTGAGGGAACCTGAACCGAAGGTGGCTAAAACCGACAAGGGGCGGTGTTATTTATGCCCACGTCAGGAAGATAAAAAGACACCAATTACATGTCTTAATTGCGGCAATTGAATGTGCAAGAATCATCAAAGAGTAGTGTGTAGTTTGTGCACCTAAAAATGATTCCGACTGAAGTTTATCCTTATGTAATATTTTGTACAATTTTTATTTAAATCTTCCATTAAAAATTTGATTTTTTCAAGTTAATTAGTGTTTAGATACTTGATACAACAAAAAATTTAAGAAAAGCTATCATCCTAAACGAATATCCTGTTTTCCATATGGGGTACTCAGATACCCCGCGCGGGTACTAACGTAACATTTTTCCGCGCGAGTAGCGGAAGGTTAATTCGTTGAGAGCACAGAATTGAACTAGCGTTTCTCCCCTAGAATTTGATGTTTATTCGATGAATCTCTGCTGCACACCATCTACTACCTCGTTTCCAATTCTGGCGTTTAGGTCACCTAGAAGGGCGACTCTGTCATTGTTTGGTATTTGGTCGAGTAATGATTGTATTTGTTCGTAGAATTTGGGGGCTTCTTGCTCCGGTTTGCTGGAGTCCGGTGCGTACAGCGATATTATATGTATGGGTTTGTTATTCATTAGAAGCGTGACCTTCAATATCCTGTCGTTTATATATTCTATGTCTTCGATGTTTTGTTCGTATTTGTCTTTAATGAGGAGTCCTACCCCTGAGCTTGCGCTTTCGGTTTTGGCACGTCCGCTGTGTATTAGAATGTAATTTTGGTACCTTGCCGTACCTTTACCACTCTTCTTTGTCTCTGATATGGCGCATATGTCGATGTTATGTCTTTCCAGTTCTAGTATTACTTCTTGATCCTTGTTGTTAAACGATCTTACATTCCAGCACCCTATTATTAGATATTAGATGGTTCTTTTTCCATTTTCTCGTTTTCCGTGATCTTGCATTGCTCGTCAACGATAATTTCTGTCCGGTGTCCGAGGCTATGTTTCCAGTTCTGTGAGCAAGTGTTATTTCTTACCTTAAGCAGGTTGCTAGCCTTACCTAAGAGCCCTCCTCATTTATCTGGGCTTGGGACTGGCGGCAACGCTGGTGGCTACTCAATCCACCCCCAGTTGCAACCGGCTGAGTTTTACGCAAGCTGTAACACAAAATACATTTTAATGCAACAATTTTCAACAGTAAAGAAAAGAAAAACTCTGAACTTTTATCAAATTCAAAGTGCCCCGCACGCCGTTTCTTTTGCAGTTTGATATTCTAAGGTAGAGTTCGCTTCATTTTTACGCAAACTATATCACGAAATACATTTTAATTCAATAATTTTCAAAAGTAACGAAATGAACACATTTTAATCTATCATCACATTTAAAGTTCCCCGCACACCGAATTCGTTTGCAGTTGTTATTCTAAGGTAGAATTGGCTTTATTTCGACGCAAGCTGTAGCACAATATACATTTTAGTGAAATAATTTTCAACAGTAAATAAATGAACAAATTGTAAACTTTCATCAAATTTAATGTGCCCCGTACGCCGAGTTCGTTTGCAGTTGCAATTCTAAGGTAGAATTGGCTTTATTTTCACTCAAGCTAAGCACAACATACATTTTAATGCAATAATTTTCAACAGGAAAGAAATGAACAAATTGTAAACTTTCATAAATTTAGTGTGTCCCGCTCGCCGAGTTCGTTTGCAGTTGTTATTCTATGATAGAATTCGATTCATTTTAACGCAAGCTATAGCACAAAGTACATTTTAACGCAATAATTTGCAACAGTAACGTAATTAACAAATTGCAAACGGTCATCACATTTAAAATGCCCCATACGCCGAGTTTGTCTTGCAGTTGTTATTCTAAAGTACAATTCGTTTTCTTTTGACGCAAACTATAGCACAAAATACATTTTAATGCAATAATTTTCAACAATAAAGAGATGAACAAATTGTAAATACCCATCACAATAAAGTGTTCGCACGCTAAGTTCGTTTCCAGTTGTTATTCTATGAGAGAATTCGATTTAATTTAACGCAAGCTATAGCACAAAATACATTTTAATATAATAATAATAATTTTCAACAATTAATAAACTGTAAACTGTCATCACATTTAAAATATTCCGCACGCCAAGTTCTTTTGCAGTTGTTATTGTAAGCTAGAACTCGCTTTATTTTAACGCAAGCTATAGCACAATAGTACATTATAATACAAGTGTATAAGTAAGCCTTTAAAGCACGCGTGATGGGTTTAAGAGCACGAGGCGAAGCCGAGTGCCTTTTAATGGAGCAGTGCTTTAAAGGCTCTTATACACGTGTATTATACGCTATTTTTATTATACCTGCACTACAATCTGAAAATTATAACAAAAAAAGGAAATTCAAATACCTTTTTCGAAGTAATCTGTGTCATTAATCGTTGATATAGAAACGGTTAGCAATTGTTATCGTTTCGTTACTTTGTATATTTATTATAAATTTGTTGATTTGCGTAGTTTGTTACGACTTTGTGTTCGTGAATTACGAAATGAACGAAAACGAAGAGATTTCTTCCGAGATTAGAATGTTAGCCGAACAAGCTGAACAGCGATTAATCCCGGAGATATCTAAACAAGTGTATTGCAAGGAATCCAAAAAATTACACAGCTTGATGGCCAGCAAGTGAATTTCTTGTTACCTAGGCAACTTTAAAGCACTAGTGTTTTAAAAGCACAATTTTGCACGCTTTTTAGTTTCCAAAAACAGAGATTATGATTCAGGTATAATAAAAAATACAATTTAATGCAATAACTTTCAAAAGTAACGAAATGAACTTTCATCACATTAAACTTCCCCGCATTCAGAGTTTGTTTCTAATTGGTATTCTAAAGTAGAATTGGCATTATTTTAACACAAACTATCCCGGGGGGGTGGCTCCCTACCGGGCGCGTCCCCAGGTGGCGGATAGGGGGAAGGCCTCTTCGTGGATGAGCGTATGTGACACTGGAGGCTAGTGCCGACCATAAGGTCGCTCGCGACCGTAAAACGTTGGCTGGAAGCGCCCAGAAATTGGCACCGCGGACCAGGTCAGCCAGCATGTCGTGGTCAAGGGCCTGCACTGGGGTAAATGGTGTCGGACAGCGTTACAATGTTAACGCGCCCGCTAAACCGCAAATCACTCTGCACTGCAAAGACCCCAAGGTAGTCAGAGCAATCTGTAGCCTTGGGTAGCAATGTAGTAGTGGAACGGGGGTCTGGGCTTAATCGGCTGAACCGCTTGGATGAGGCCACTATAAAAACCTCCCAATTCTCAGTGGTATGGTGCGTGCCGAAGGGATGCAAGGTCGGGGGGCTGCCCGATTATTAGCGACCAACCTCGGGGAACCGGGCATACCCCGTTGTATTTTGCCTTCCACGTCAGCAGGAGGCTCCTGGCGTGGTGACCTTATATTTCCCCCTTACTTGTGGGACATTTATGGACACGTTTGATTTTGTTAATATGTTTAAGGAGGACTCACCAGTGAGAGACTCCGAAATGGTGGATCCAAATCCAATGGAAGGCACCGCGATGCAAGTGGAGGTGGTCCAAACGCAGGAATCAGGCAAGCCTGATGGACCTGTAGCTGGGCCATCAGACACTAGCGACATAGCTGCAGAAGGTACTAAGACAGGACTGCAGCCAAAGAGACTGTCTGGAGCTCAGAAGAAGAAGCTCAGGGAGGCGGAAAAAATTCAGGCGGGGACTTGGACGAAAGACAAGCCAACCCAGAAGAAGAAGACGACGGCGGAGCCGGTAAGGAAGAAGGAAAAAAGGGGAAGGAGAGTGGGGGCACCAAAAGACCCCTCTCGGATTCCTCTACTCCTGCATCGCAGAAGCGGCAAACGAAGAGAACCAGAAGCCAAGTGCAGACTGGTTCCTACAGTGAAGCTGCCAAAGGACTAAGGATGGCGGTGATCAACAGACGCCATCCCGACGAAGCATTAGATCAGGGGCAAGTGGACCTGATTCTAAACAAAATAACGGATGCGTTGGACGAGACCCCCTCGGGGAGTGCGAGTCCTCCGCAGTTTGAAGCAAGTCGGTACACGGGAAGTATCATATGGATCACGTGTGCCAACGACTTCACCAAGGACTGGCTAAAGAAGTCAGTCGACAAAATGGTAGGACTTTGGGAAGGGGCGGACTTGACCGTGGTCGAGGCGAAGGACCTTCCTAAGCGCCCCAAAGCACTGGTGTGGATTCTTGGAACACCAGTGGAACAATCCGTCAGGACCCGGCCTGAGCTTCAAAACCCAAGCTTAAAAACGGGAGACTGGCAAAAGCTGAGCAGTAAAGTCAAGAAGGATCGAGTTATCTGGGCCAGTGGTGTTCAAGCCTATACAGGGCGCCACATATGACGCTAAGGGTAGTACTACAAGTGAACCTCCACCACAGTAGGCGGCGGCTCTATGTAAGAAGATGGAGGGCTTTGATGTAGCCCTCATACAAGAACCCTGGGTCAGCAGAGGTAAAATTTTAGGACTCGGGGTAGTTGGTGGTGAGCTAACATATAGCAGAGACACCGACAGACCCAGATCCTGTATAATAACCAAGAAGGGAGTTAAAATATTGCCGCTAATGAATTTCTGTTCACAGGATCTAGTAGCGGTAAAACTGACATCAGGGCCGAGGGAGTATACTAAATATGGCAGAACAACGTCACATCCCACGCACAAAATTAATGAATCAAGTATTATACGCATTTCCTCTATTCTTTCATATTCTAAGCTTTTGCCAACTCACTTCGTAAATAGGCTAATACGTGTGCAGATTCCGACAATATGTATACCACATAAACTAAACATCTTCTTACAAATTCGAGCTAATCTAAGGCCTGTATAACAGAGCACAGAATTTCGTACAAAATTCTGTAGATTCATATTGTATCCTATAGAATTTTGTGCCAAGTCGGCGTCACATCGATGCGGAAACGAGCAATGTTTACTGTTTATTACCAATCACAGAGGGCAGAGAAGAATATATTGTTTACCACGTGTTTACCCCGCCTGCCGACACTCCACGCACTTTCTCTTATCTCGCTCGTGTTCTTTATTGCTGCAGATTCTGTGCTTTGTCGTGCGTTCATGTAAAATAAATAAATAAAAGTGCTAGGAACGTATGCGTTAGCCTAAGGCTGTGTTCTCACCAAAAGCAACTGGCAACGGCAACGCAACTGCAATGCGACCGCAACTTCAGTTGAGTTGCTCTTGTGTACTTACTGAAATCAACTGTTTTGAAGTCTCTTGTTTCGATAGTCCTGAACAAATGCGTCCTCGTCAGATGAAAATATATTTATTATATAATTTCTCCCCAAACTTTTTCTTTGATGTGTATAAGATGGCTTTGTCAAATCATATAAACATGTGTGTGCTTTAAGAAGGGCCACAAAATTCAAGATTTTATTGTCTCGTCCGCCGTGACCCAGCAGTTCTTGGCAACTGTAGACCGCAACTGGCAACGGCGATGCGGTATGCAGCGCTGCCGGCAACCAAATTAGCAACTGGTTGCGTTGCAGTTGAGTTTCCTTTTAGTAGGTGGAAACACGTGTATTTTAACATTAGCGCCGAGTCGCATTGCTGTTGCGTTGCGGTCGCCGGTTGCTTTTGGTGAGAACACGGCCTAAGATTATAAAATCTTGTTAGGCTAAGCACATAGTGAAGCAGAGAGCAAAGGGGCGAGCTGACAAAAGACGTGGCGTACGCGTTTAATATCGAGCAAAAAGTGCACAAAGTAACATGGATTTCTTACTAACAGAAAATTCTTCTCTGAAAATATGGTATTTACTAAAAAATAGAAAGATAAAAACTAGAAGGTGTAATGTTCTCAAAATAAATAGAAGTAGACATATACATGGTGAATTTCATCATTTGTATAAGCAACTACGCGAACACCCAAAAAAGTTTCATTCATATTTTCGCATGAGTATTTCAACATTTGATTATATTTTGGAAAAAATTCAACATAAGTTGGTAAAAAATTGGACAAACTTCAATGGCAACCCCGTCAAGCCCACAGAACGTCTTGCAGTAACTTTAAGGTAAACAAACACATTTTTCATTTTAATATTTTATTTAGAACGAAAAACAGAAGAAATGTAACTAACTGAACAGGAATAATTAGCCTTATGTAAACGTACATTAGTAATTATTACATATCTTGAGGAGTTTCATCTGAAAAATTGCTTAAATAAGACGCAACTGACGTGGGATTGGAGTAGTCTTGCGTTACAGGCTGTAAGGGTGTCAATTGTGGAGAAATTATTGGAAATGCTTGAGATATGTTTTGAGCTTCAGGGGCCCTTTGCACATGTTGATTTGACTGCTGATATCCATAACAAAATTGTAAACTAGGTCTTGCATTTTATTCTGTGGTGTGAGTGTGCGTATATGTGGTACAAGACTTTCAAAAAAACTTTCATCTTCATCGGAGGACTTTTTATGCTGATTTTCCAAAATTCTTAATTTATTCTCTTCTATTCTGATACGGGCAGTATCAATATCAGAATCATTTTGTTGTTTCCGTTTTACTCGTTTGTTAGCAGGTGTGAAAGTGCTGAGATTACTTCTTTGCTCTTGTAATGCATTGTTCGCCGATGGTGATTGAGCAACATTAAAAAAATCATCTAAGTCTTGCGTATTTGATTCAGGTAACTGAGAGTTGGTATCTTCATCCATATTATCATGTTCAACATCAGGCAAATTTCCGGTACTTGATCGCGCAGTAAGCTGATCTCTAAAAAAATAGAGATTTTCAAATACTTCCAAGACGACTTCCAAGTAGATTGAGATGCCCCATCTCCTGATTGTTTGACCGGCATTTTTTCTGTTCTTTCCGGAACGTGTGTCGCAGAATTTTCCATTTTGCTCTCACGTTTCCCGAAAAAAATAAACATTAAATTGGGCATTATCTAAGTGGTAAACCATCTATTTTACGTTTTAGGTATCTGGCCACGGGATCATCCTTTAAAAATCTCGGTTTCACTTTTCGAATGGGTGCGACGACTGTGTCAGTAATTGTACGAGGAACAGTAGATGCCATCTGGGAAGTATTACAACCAGTTCACATGAAAATCTCCACAGAACATATGTTCAAAGAAACTGCTAAAGAAAACTTTTTTTCTATTCTATAGTTCTTCAAGCTATTGCTGACGCTAATTATAAATTCAATACTATGGATGTTGGTGGATATGGCAAGCAGTGTGACGGAGGTACGTTCCGCTCTTCATCGCTGTTTTATTTAATGGAAACGAAACGTCTAAATATTCCCCCAGATACTGTATTACCGTCTACTGCAATTGTTGTACCTTACGTTTTTCTCGGAGACGAAGCCTATCCATTACTAAAGAATCTAATAAAACCTTTCAATAGAAAGAATTTGGATGCCGCGAAAGAATATTTTAATATGAGACTTTCACGAGCAAGACGTGTCATTGAATGTGCATTTAGAATAATTAATGCCAAGTTTCGTATTCTTTGGAAGCCCATAGAAACATCTCCAGATTTAGCGGACAAAATTATTAAAGGCATATGCCTTCTACACAACATAATAATTGACAGGGAAGGAATTAACGTAGACGATGAACATTTGGTGTCCCACTGTGAAAATGTTGACGGAGCGCGAGAAAATAATAGACCAACTGATACTGCCAATTTCGTTAGGGACACATACAAGATGTTTATTTCTCAGAATAAAATATAAATTGTACATTGTACAGGCTGTTTTACGTAAAATTCCAATTGTCATATTTTTAGCCTAACTATATAACCTCAAAAATACTTACTTGTTGTTTTCATTTCCTCAGCTACAGCATCCATAGTTTGTCCAACATAAACCGATTATGGTGTTGAGGATCCTTTTGATCCCATAAAGGGTTTTTAATGAAAACACTACTTATCAATATCTCGATGTCCTTCACTTTCAGCAACGAGCAAAGCAGAGAAATCAAACTTCCTTGTATGCGTCGCTTTGCTCGATTAAAACAGCGCGATTACCTCGCTGCAGCGCGCCCCACTCTGTGCGTTTTAACAGGAATTCATTTGTTTGTTTTCGTCGCTTTGCTCTCCGCTGTCATCGCTGCTTTGCTCTCTGCTTCCACTATGTGTTCAGCCTTTAGAATTCTACTTTCTCTACGAGTATAATATAATGTATTCGTTACATATACCTTTTTAGTTGAAGAATGATGGATATTCTCCATTGCCGTTGGATTCTGTAAAAAACGGTGGGATAATGAATCAGAATCCAATGGGCGTGGCATGTTAGCGCTTGGATCTCCCACTTGTTTTTGAAGTAACTATCAAAAACAGTTTTAAATTTTCGTATTCGTAAAAACAGTAAGAACTAGGTATGAATAATTCAGACAGCGAAAACTCTGAGATGTGTTTGCCACCAGAAATAACGGAAACCGCGAAAACGACGTGTAATTTACTGCCGAGGAAATCGCAGAAACAGTACACACGGCATAAAATCGTTGTGGCTAGTGAACCGATATACGTTCATCTTGTTGTGTATATGTTACATGTTAGAATTAGAATCTAAGTTGGTAATGTTCACCTAATAGTAGTTAAGTTGGTATTCGTTAGCCTATTAACATACAATAGCGGTAATGGCGGCATTGAAGCTCTTGTAACATGCACTTGTTTGATTTCTTAATAAATAAATATTACACAAATAATACACATATAAAGCAAAATTTTTATAATACTGATTCATACCAAAAATTGTAACTTCCTATGAAATAGTCGTAGAGAAAGTATAGTCTCCTACTCGTGTAGAATAGCTATTATACACTCGGATGATTCTGTCACTCGCCTTCGGCTCGTGACGGAATTTTTATCCTCGTGAATAATAGCTGTCATTCTACACTCGTTGAAGAATATACTATTATCGACCGTCACATGACTATTTTGGCACCTTTCTCACAGATGCCAACTTAATTTGCATCTATTTGCGCATGCTCACAGATAGAATTTTGTACACATTTATGTTCCATGTAATACGTGTTTTGCTGAATTTTGTACAAAATTATGTTCAAAATTTTGTACAAAATTTGTTCGTACTTTTGTTCAAATTTCTGTACCGTGTTATACATGGCCTAAGTAAATTTTCTGCGTGAAACACTTGGTTGCTTGTATGTATGAATAAAATTTAGTATAAAATAAAGCTATATCTCGTATAAGCTACAGACTAGTATAAACCATAGCCCCATGATTACTAACCGACTGCGCAAGTCCATGTTTTTCCTAATACTAATTAATCAGTCATCATACATTCCTTGTTTACGTTATTTTGTATGAAAGTAGGGGTGTGCCTTAAAAATAAAATGTTTTTATTTAGTAGCTCTCGTAATTTTTTAACGTGTACATTAAGTTTTGTATTTATTAGTATTCTAGGTATGTATGTACAATTACGGATAAACTTAAAAAAAAGTCAGAAGTTTTAATAATTACTAATCGGCCAAATTCTTTTTCAGTTGCTGAAAGCAATGCCGACTGCACTATCCCAGTTATACTCCAGGGTGCCTGGTTTTCCTGGGAAAATGGACAAAATACTTTAACAGAATTGGATGCCACCACCATGACCAGAAGGGGTCACTGTGCGGCTCTAAGAGAAGAGTACCATGTGAACTATACCATCGTCTTTAATTTAAATAGGTGTTACACGTGCATTAAATTTCTTGTGCGTACTGTTAATGTAATTGAAAAAATAGAAAGTAAGTTGGAACAGTTAGTAGAGTTACACCATACTTAACAACAAAATTTTACAGCTCCTTGTGTTAATATACCTGATGACCGAGTCTCTGTAGAATATGTATGCAGTGGTTTAAACCTAGACCAACAATTAGTCACACTTTTCTCAGAGAATTACATACCCGTTAACTGCAGATCGTCGTTAGAAGGTGTTTGGAACTTTGCATATCAAAACCGCTTTAAATTTACTGGCGAGTGTAACCATCCTGATGCACACATTCGATCGTGCCAACAAGCAGGTTCACAGTTTTTGATAACAAACCAAAAATTCAACATAACCTACAAAAAATGCCCGGGAATGACTGGAACGTTTGATGGAGGTACTTTGTCCTTTTTGTATAATGGAATCAATTATATAATCGTTGAATATTTCAGTGGTAGAATACAGCTGTTTGGGAGATTGGTTTGTCGACAAGAATCATTACTTTGCAGTAGCAAACACGAAAGAATCTCGTAAAGATGAAAAGTATCGATGCTTCCTGAAGAATCGTGATGACGATTTATATATTGGGGTCTCGATTACTGCAGAATGTAATACACTGAAAACTGTGGAGAAGAGTCCAGAAAGGTTGCATATAACTCCAGGTACAATATTTTAAACTTAAAAATTAGTAAATATATGTGAGGTTAGACGCTTTTTTTTTAAATTAATTATGTTTCTTATGGTTCCTATCCTCTCTGAACGTGGCTATGATTATTGACTGCTGGTCTGAATAATCTTAATAGTCGTAAAGAATCAGGTTCTTAGGTTTTTGAGCCATGATATTCACCTTCAACGCCTCTTCTTCCCTGCACCTTTCCTTGTAATATAGACTGCGATGATAAATCACTATCAAATTTACTTGATTTAACTTAATTGTCTTGGTTGTTATTAAAAGTATAAACAATATAGTTTGCTGTGTGTTAAAAGTATTAAAGCCAGCACAGTTGATTCAAGCAAAATATTCTGTACCGGCTGTCTGTTTAGTGAAGGATTCGTTGATATCTCCTCTACTATTCAAAATATCAAAAAATACTACTCCTATTTAGAAGATTCGTGGAAAATTTTACAATGTTTAACCGGCAGAATCTAATGATTATTGTGGGTGTGTTATTCAATCATTTGTATAACATTTTCACCAAACCTGTAGCTAAGCTATTGTGTAATGAATGACGCTAATTAGTTCTGATCAGTTGAAAGAACTTATTGATGTTTAGCATTGCAGGTTCAATTCAAACACAACCAGACATACTATAATACAGGGTGATTACTATTGAAAAATTGCTTAATGTCTGTAAATATTTAATCAGAAAATAGTTTTTATTAATTTTTTTAATTTATATTGGTTTATTGATAATTGATAAATGTTTCCAAATTTTTGTTTATTATTCGTTGGTTTTCTACTTCCAAATGGGTTTATATCTGTAAAAAAGCATTATAAAATATAGTAAAACAAATTGCAAACTATATAATCTCTTCGAGGATTGTCCACAACATCTCTTCACTTCTCAAAATTAAACTAAACGTCTACCAATCAGTAATTAGCTAAACTAAGTTTAAAAATACTGTTCGGTAGCTTTTCGTAGCAGCCTTCAGAAAATTTGAAAAACCTAAAAATATACAGGGTGTCCTAATTGCGCTCCTGTGAAAACTACATCAATATACTCAATGCAGATAGTAAACTACTTCCGTTTTTTAAGCCTGTTTAATCGTTTATGAAAACAAATTGGGGGGGGGAGATCATTTCCATTTTTTTCTAATTGGAAAACCCAATAGGAGAACGGTAGAGTTTGGCGCGGACTTTTGGCAATTTTTCGTTTTTAGCCGTCGGAGTATCCAGACGGCCGCCAGTGGTACTCGAGCTTTTTACTTTTTTCGGCTATAGATCGTTCCATGATTAGTTAGGGAAACGCGCCAAAGGATCGGGCATAACGATATTTGGGAGCGACTCAACCCGAAACGTTTTAAACCTCGGCCCCCCAAAAATATGTATTTGAAAAAAATAATTCTACCAAAAAGGATTGTTTTCGTTTTTCAACGGAACCGGCTCAAATTCGTTACCTGATAAAAGCGCATCTGGATCTGTGCCCGCGGTTGCAAATAGCGGCCGTGGAAGCCAGTGAACGCATTCGTCGACTTTAATGGCTAATAAATCAGCCGTAACTCAACGATAAGGACTACTTTTTTCAGTGGCGGCTCGTGAGTTAAGAAAGAGGGTGGGCACAAGAAAAAACTTACCTATTTTTTGTACATAAAATCCATTCTCCTATTTTTCATGCTGGAAGAGACGTCTATGACTTTGTTGTCAAAATCCGGGATAGACTGGACGAACTTCTTTTCTATTGATAGGACCGCCAATGCGTTCAGTCGATCTTCTGACATTGTCCTTCTCAGAAAAGTTTTAATGCGTTTGAGGGTGGAAAAACATCGTTCACATTCTGCTGTCGACATGGGCGTTGTACAAATAATATCCAACAGTTTGTATGTTTCCGTCAAAACCTTTTTTAGGTTGTTGTCTGCTATGAACACTAAAAGTGGCAAAATACCACCTATGTCACACGTGTCATCGCGCTCATAAATTGCTGAAAGTTCACTTTTCAATGTTACACTGTCCAACATAGGATAAGATTTCACAGTTTCATCAAAATATTTTTGTGGAAATGCATGCCTATACCAAAGTCCAAAAGCATTCAAAAATTTGTCCATTAAACACGTATCGAATAATAACAACCATTTGCTGATGATTAGAAGTGTCTGTAGTTTCATCGGCCTCCAAAGCAATGAAATTTGCAGATTTAATTTCTTTTAATATTTCCTGCTTGTAAATTTGCAACATTGCATCTAGCAATTCGTTCTGAATAGTTTTTGAGGCGCCTTTAAACACTTGTGAACCTTTCATATGTATTTTGCAAGCACAGCGTCTAATTCGGCAGCAAAGTTGATTAACCCTACATAAATTCCTAGATTTTCTGACCTTAATGTCTCATCGTGACCTCGCAACGCCAGTTCAAAGGCGCCGCAAAATTTAATACACATAATTAACCGGCGCAAAATATGACGATTTTTTTTCCACGTCTTTGTTGTACTTAATTTTATGTAGCAAATAAGCACCCTCTAGTTGTTCACGGATGTCCACTTTGCCTAAAACACTAAAATCCATGCACGCATTCATGTGAGAAACGGAAGATTTGTGTTTCTTTGCCTTCTCTGCAGTGTGTCTTAAATCATTCACCCCTTGTTTATTCCACGCACTAACCTTTTTCTTAAAAATTAAGCACATAAAACAAAACAGTTTATTTGTTACTGAACATCCGCACATCCAATCATATTTTTCATAGATATTCTTGTTGAATATTCTATTGTACGTTCGGGTTTTACTTGTCGAACTGTAGTTTATCTGAAGATCAGGAATAGGCCTTCCTTTCTTCTTAATTAAAAGTTTTTCCTCAAATGATAGCGGGTTTTTTTAAAGATTGTGCACGCAATTAACTTCCATCATTGAAAAAAACGTCACGTTCGTCTTTGAACTCACACGCGCAATTGCGCGAAAACAAAACACTACGGTCGTAAGTCAAACGTTGACTTTAAATTGGGAACGCTTCGCTCGGTGCCCCATTCGCCTGGTATATCGCGTATAGCGAAGATAACCGATAGCCAACCGAATCACCTCTGCATGGGGAACAAATCAGAGCGTTCCCCGGAAAATAGTTTTGAGGCTGTTAGCCGCGCTTGTGGTGCGGAAGGAAAATTTGATACCATTGTTAAAATAATGAAATTAAAATAATGCACTGAATTGCATGCGAATTTCTTTCTGTGTTTATCTTGGTGATTGGGTGGGCACGTGCCCTTGTGCCCTTTAGTACAAGCCGCCACTGACTTTTTTTGCCGGATAGTCAACCGCCGTCGCAAACGACTTCCGGGATTAAAAACAGAAGAACTTTTAGAACTGTTAGAAAAAGTGTAGAAATTGATGGTTTTCGGGGACGCGTTGCCGAGATTCAATAGAGCTATCTTTGCACTATAATTTTGGTCAGGAGCGTTTTTTTCGAAAACGATCGTCTTCAGGGCGAAAAAGGTCAATACGCCGGGGTTGAGAGGCGGCTGCCTTCAAAATTCGACGGTCAATTTTGAGACCGGCGGACGGTAACGGCCGTGTTTCGAGCCCGTTTGCGACAATCGCATCCAGATATCTCGCTCTGTTTTCCGCCGGCGGCCATTTCCGGTCCGAAAAACTTACACGATTCTGGGGTTTAAAAAAACAAACTTTTCCGAGGCTTGTATTTTGCAAAAGAGACGAGCTAGAGAAATTTCGCCGTTGGAAAGAGCAACGCAAATATTACCCGGTAGCGCAAAAACAGTTCCAATCGAGTTACGCGGGCTGCCGCCAGAGGGCGCGAAAGTTTTTTGCTAGGAGCACCGTAACTCCGTAACGAAACAACATGCATGGATGAGATTTTGGCTGTTACATAGAACATTCCGTGTACTACGATGCTACGTGTATGAATGTTTACAAAGCATACGCGGGCTGCCGCCAGAGGGCGCGAAAGTTTTTTGCTAATAGCACCGTAACTCCGTAACGAAACAACATGCGTGGATGAGATTTTGGCTGTTACATAGAACATTCCGTGTACTACGACGCTACGTGTATGCATGTCTGCTAAATAGCGATTGGTTGTTATGGCAACGGGGTCGTTCCGCCTTACAGGTACACTGGAGACCCATGGGAGTATGAGATATTGCGGAACCGACCGATTCCGACGTTCATAACACAAAATTCAAGTTTTCAGGGGTATACAATTACCGACATTGGGGCTGTTGTCGAAGCGACGCTAAAAACGACCACCTAATTTTACTTATGTAAGAGATAGGTGAATATCTTCCAATTTAGATAAAACAAACTCGACGACAATATCTTGATTAACTGGCCGGTACGCCTTTCCCGCCGATTACCATAATTGCGTCTTCTACTAGTTAACGCGGTTCTTTCTGAAGCGTGAACCATAGGTCACGCGTTAGGGGATAGCTGCGCCGTAAGACCACCCATACCCCAACGTCGCGTCGCCTGCCCTATTCAAAGGGCAAAAAAGTGTTTGACCCCTTGTACCTGCCGGCACTAGCTCTTATAAAATATAATTGCAAACTCTTTCTCCCTTCACCCACCTTTTCTACCTTCCCCCCTTGTCTCTTTCCAAACCCCACCTTTGCCTTTCCACATTTCTTCATGCTCTCTCGCCCCCTTTTTAGAAATATAAGTTTAAATTCTAAGGACTTGCTGATGATGAATCTATGGGTCGGAGCAAGCTCCTGCACTTAGGCCACCAGGGCCCATTGTGCTCCCTAGGGGTAAAGACCTCACTCCCTGAACAGGTCCGTCGCTTCAGCAAATATTTATATGTACATGGTGACATATGGGAAACGGACGTTTTTAGAATGGCTAGTATACAGCTGTAAATGGTGGTAGCGAGATGCGGTTGGGGACATTCGATTCGAGGTGGCCTACCGTTTTAGTTGCAATGGAGCAGGGGACGATACAGCAACTCGTGTTTGCGTACGATGCGTTTGTTCTAAATGGTAAGTCTGTCATTGCAACACAGCGGATCTTTCGTCGCCATTTTAATATCGGTCGGAATGGCGCAGTTCCAAGCCGCAATACGAACCTGCGATGGGTTGAAGGTTTCAGATTAAGGGGAAACATTACAAAGAAAAAGCCGCCAGGCCCTAAAAGAAGTGGGAGGATACCCGAAAACATCGCCAGAGTGACAAAGGCAATCATGAGAGCCCCAGTCGATCGGCACGTCAACATGCACGCGAGTTACAGATAAACCGTGAATCTGTGAGAAAAATTTTACGTTTTGATTTAAAATTCCATCCGTACAAAATGCAGGCGGTTCAGCAGCTCAATGTCAGGGACTATCCACAACGACGGGACTTCGCTGTGCATATGCAAGTGGTGTTTGAAGAAAACCCAAATGTAGTAATAATAATGAGCGATGACGCTCATTTTCACATAAAAGGTCTGGTAAATAAACAAAACTTTCGCTATTGGGCCGCTGAAAATCCTCGCAACACCTATGAAAAACCTCTCCACTCTGAGCATGTGACAGTTTGGTGTGCAGTTGCCCTTTTTGGTGTAAGCGGACCGTATTTTTTTGAGGAGAACGACGTTACGGTGACAGTGAACTTGAATCGTTACGTTCACATGTTAAATGCGTTTTTTCGACCAGAACTTCAAAGACGACTGATAAACATAAGAAATATTTATTTTCAACAAGATGGTGCCACAACGCCCACTGCCAACGCATGGATGGCAGTTGTGGGGAACATGTTCCCTGAACGCCTCGTTTTGGTGACGTGTCCTAGCCCCAAGATCACCAGACTTGTCCTCCTGTGATATTTTCCTGTAGGGGTACTTAAAAGAACGTGTTTATCATCATCATCATCATCATCTGACATGGAGCCGACTCGCGGGTCAATCCTGGATACGCCAGGCCCACCCCATGCCAGTAGGTGGGTAGGAATTTACGGGATAGGGTGGGATCGGGTGGGGCATTGCACAACGTTAGCATGTCTGCAATGCATACCGGAAGACACCGCTGCTGCAACACCAGGTAGTTAGTAAACTACGCATCAATGGGTGTTGAGTACGTAGCCGAGACCATTATGCCATTATGCGTTTGAGCCTAATAAACTTTGGTTTCAAAGTTTCACATCGTTCTTATGTCATATCATTCTGTAACGAAGTTTTTAAAGTGCGCGGTCTAAGTGAATTTTATATTTAATTTTGTGACCGCGTAGTTTGCGAGAAAGGCGTCCGCGGCGTGCCCAGTCACGTTTGCATCGAGTCCCCACTATGTTTCCCCCGTTCAGCAAACATCCCACCAACAAACAAATTATGCTGAGAATAATTAATGAGATTTTGGGGCCTATAAAACAGGGCTACGGCCCTAAGGGAGCATCTTTCCGATCCCAGTACGAGCGAGAACCAGACCGGTCCACCAGAGTACGAAGATTAGAACAGAATTCCTCCGTTGAATTTTAAACCAGTTGTGAATAGCTACGAGTTCGAAATTTTCCCGAAATCCAGTCCAAATTTCCGTAATAGTA